>JAQQSW010005709.1:0-14121 GCA_028646575.1 Pseudocheirus occidentalis | reverse complement strand
GGGGAGAAAAGGGAAGGAGAGGGGAAAAGAAAGGAGGGGAAGGGAAGAAAAGGGAGGGAAGAGGGGGGAAGGGAGGGACGGGGAGGGGAAAGGAGGGGAGAGGGAAAAAGAAGAAAAGAGAAATGAGGCAACAATCCCACTATTGGCTATTACATAGCTTACTTTTTGAGTGTTCCATAGACTGTGGCATATGGTGACAATGAAAATGGAATCAGAGGGTTCAAATCCGGGTTCAACTTACTACTGTTATCTTAAGCAAGTCTCTTCCTATCTCTAGGCACTGGGTTGGCCATTTGGGGGAAATAGACCAGAGTCTTGTCACTAGACATTCTCCAAAGTTTGGGTTTTGGTTTTTGTGGGGTGGGGGGGTCCGGAATAACTAATTAGAGGAAGGATTGTGAACATTAAGAAAAAGAAGCAGTGAGCACAAAGAAACAGCAAGGCTACATAAAAAAAAAAGGTCACCTCAGATTCACCTTATTTCCCTTTCCAACAGGGTGACTACCCTGGTAGATAAGGGAAGGGAATGTTGTAGAAAAAGCTTTTTTCTCTCACAAAATTCTTGTAGACAGAGTGGTGAGATATAGTCTAGACAACAGTAGCTCTAAATGTAATCAGAACTGTTTGAATGGCCAGAGCCAGAAAGCAGTCAGATATCCGTGGTTCAATATCCATTTGGAAAAAGGAGTCTCCTGGGAGATGCCTCAGGAATCTGTGCTTTGCTCTGGGCTACTTAACATCTTTATCAATGACTAGAATAATAACATGAATGAGCACACTGACATTTTCAGATGACACAAAATTGAGAAAAATAGCTAACACTCTAGATGACATTGATCATTCAACATGTTCTTGATAGACTGAAACACTGGGCTGGGTCTAAGAAGAAATTTAATTGGGATTTTCCCTGGAAATAAACTCACAAATAGAAGGTTAAGGGATAGGGGGAGGTGGGGTGTATGACCAGGTGTCAGTGGGAAGGGAAGGGGAGGGGAGGGGAGAAGAGAGGAGAAAAAAAGGTGAAGGGAAGAGGAAAAGGGGAAGGGGGGAGGGAAAGAGAGGACCTAAGACAACAACCAAGTAAACCAAGACAGTGAAATTCTTGTCATTGAAGGGTCATTCCAAGATGCTAAAGGTTGAAACAAGACTTAATGGAGCATAATTAAGTCTCCCAGGATTTGAAGGGCTATAGGGCAGATAAAGGACTAGGCTTATTCTACTTGGCCCCAGAGTATTGAATCAGGAACAAATGGTGGAAGTTGCAAAAAGTCTAATTTCAGTTAGATGTCAGTAACAACTTCCTAACAATTAGAGCTGTCCCAGAGGGGAATTAGAGCAGCCAGGTGGCACAGCCTAGAGTCAGGAAGACTCATCTTCCTGAATTCAAATCTGACCTCAGACACTTCCTAGCTGTATGACCCTGGGCAAGTCACTTCACCCTGTTTGCCTCAGTTTCCTCATCTGTAAAATGAGCTGGAGAAGGAAATACTCTAGTATCTTTGCCAAGAAAACCTCAAATGGGGTCATGAAGAGTTAGACATGACTGAAACAACTGAAAAAAATAAGAACAACAATTTGACTAACAGGAAAATGGAGGCTATTTGACCATGACCATCAACCTTGTACATCTTTACCAAGACCAGTGGTTGAGGAGCAGCGGCATGGCGTAGACTGCTTCCATTAGCAATCTTATTCACCCACTAACTGTTGCTTTTGTGTCTCTATCCTAGGGACAGATTATAAAGAGAATAACAATGGCCATCTCTATCACCACACACACACTGCCTCCAGCAACTAGCATGGGGACAAAATGGGAAGGGGGGATGCTATGATCTGTGGAGACCAAGAGCTTTCCTCAAGTCAAACCCCATATCCAGGTGGCAGCAAGAACGAGGCAGGGGTGAGGACAGAGGGAGGTTAAAAAGAAGGTTACCAGCTGGCAATGATCAGCTCATCCCACTTCCAAGGAAGAGCCTTAAAATAATAGCAAATCTCCTGCTCAGATATTTGTTCTACAAAAACAGATCTAACTCTGAACCCACCCAACACCTGTTGAGAAACACTGACCCTCTTACAGGGTTTGGATTTACACTGGCTCCGTATAACACCCCATAAAGGAGGCCACCGATGCAAAAGATTAAAGAATGCTATTAAGTAAGTTGTTTTACTTCTTTTGAGACAGAAAGAAATCTGCAAAGTGAGAGAGAACTTTCCCCGGTTATTTACTCTCCATTCCTGAGAATTTACTCCATTACTTGAATAGCTTTATATAAGCCGCCTAAGTCCGGTCATGACAGAGCTTTATAAGGTGCAAATGTTGAGGCAGAGCCAATACTGTACTTGGGGGGAAGGGCAAGAGGGAATGGAATAACCATACTGGTCTAATGGAAAGTTAGCACTAATAAAAACTCCTGCTGTTGGCATGATTTCCAAACCCCAGGGGAAAGATGAACAAGGTTTCGCACCAGTTCCATGAAGTCCCCAGCAAAGTGCCTGGATGTGATAGACATTAAGAACCAACACAATACAGTTGCTACCTCTCCTGGGCTCTCCCTTTATGAAAGTCTGTAAAGCCCCCTCTGGATCTGAAAACATCTGTTTTGGACTAAAAGAGCTCTCTTGCCTTCTTAACTTCCTTCAAGTGTGTCCCTGGTGTTGGGAAAGTGTGAAGTGTCACAGAAGAAAGGGAGGCAAGCTCACACCTTACCAGTCTTCCTTTCCCTTCAGCATTTCTTGAGTATGACTTGCCAGTTTACCCAGTTCCTTGGCCAAATTTTCCTTGGGGAAAGAACAAAATGTTTTAGTTTCACAGAATAATGAGTAGCCCACAGATAATTTGTCCTCCATAGTCTGCTAACCACATAAACTGAGCTATGGACTGGAGAGTGGTGGCATTTGTCTATACCAGAGCGTCTTAAACTTTTTTCACTCATGACCCCTTTCCATATTTCAGCAACATTCATGAGTGTTGTCTGGCATGAAAGTAACAGTACACTTTCCCCCACATTATAAAGTAAGGAATATCACAGGGCAGAGTGGGGTGAATCTTGGACTACTAGTAAGGAAACCTGGGTTCTAGACCATGCATGGTAACCTAGCTCACCCTGTGACTCAGCACAAGTCACTTACTTCTTAGTCTGAGTTTCTTTCCTGGTTAAATGGAACAATAACTCTCTTCTGCTTAATTATAGGGATATCTGAGGATCATATGAGATGATATAGTGTGTATGCAGTCCAAAGTGCACATGCTTCGTCTTCAGAACCAGAAGTTGAGCACAATGAACACGGGCAAGTGCAATCAGAAATACCTTGGCTTCATTATGCATTTGATTTTGAGTTAAGTTTTGGGTTTTGTGCATTTAGAAACTTTTTACTGTTACAAAAAATTTTGTGACCCCACATGGAGTCACAATCCACAGTTTGAGAGGCATTGTTCTATAAAATCAAGTGTCCTCCCCCTTCTTCCCTTCCTTCCAAAGAAATAAATATTTTTCCCTAAAACACGGTCCTCATCTCTTTCTTGGTATGCTACGGTTTGGGGGGTCAGGATGTATAGGTTTCACCTATACCCTTCCTCAACAGGCTTCAGGCGTCCCCAGCTCCCACTTTCTCCGGGAGAAACAGCTGCACAGAAAACTCAGGACACAGGACTTGCTTCTAGCTACACTCTCTAAGCCTGGTGTGGCTGGAACTCCCTCTGCCTCCGGGTAGCCTGTATTTAAGTCCTTTCTCCAGGGCAGAAGATCACCCCGAAGGCAGAGAGATTATCCTGCTTATTGTAAACAGGTGCAGCCCTCACATTCCGCCCCCAGGTGATCACGTGCACTCCTGTTAGCTGAGGACCGGTTCAACCCATTACCAACAAGAGACCAAACATTGGTAGAATCACTTGTGTTATCAACTCCCTAGGTCTTGAGAGATTCCTTCACTTCGCCCACATATATCTAGCCATAAAAGCTGTCTCTTTGTAGGAAAAATACTCTAGTAAATCCAAACACAGAATAATAGCATCTCAGAATTGGAAGGAATCTTAGGGGCTGCCTACTGTACCAACCTATATTTGACCTTCTACAATTTTTCCGTATTTGTTCCTTCTACAATTAATAATTATAAGAGAAGAGTCCCAGAACCAGTGCCAAGTAGTCTTTCATACACAGAACCTTGAGTACTTAACCAAAGTTAATCATTTTTAGCACACCAATAATAACTCAACAATCCTCCCAATAGGCATGGGATAGTTAGCATAAGACAAAGATTTTTGGAGAGGATGGAAGGTTTTGAGGGCTTTTTCGATCCAGA
Source organism: Pseudocheirus occidentalis (assembly GCA_028646575.1). Taxonomy (NCBI): domain Eukaryota; kingdom Metazoa; phylum Chordata; class Mammalia; order Diprotodontia; family Pseudocheiridae; genus Pseudocheirus; species Pseudocheirus occidentalis. The sequence continues at coordinate 9,822 of JAQQSW010005709.1, read as the reverse complement.
CCTGTGATTTCTTCAGTATGAGGAATTTCTTGGTGTGGAAATTCCCTCCACTAATGCAGATCCAAATGCACAACTAATATGTAATATAGTTTTTAAGAAAGTCACCTGCAGCAATGAGAGGTTAAGTGAATTTCCTATGGTCACACAGCTAGCATATTTCTTTTTTTTTTGGGGGGGGGGGGGGAAGGCAAGGCAATTGGAGTTCAGTGATCACACAGCTAGTTAAGTACCAAGTGTCTGAGGCCAGATTTGAACTCAGGTCTTCCTGACTCCAGGGCTGGTGCTCTATTCACTGTGCCACCTAACTGCCCCTCAGCTAGTATGTTTCAAAGGCATGGCTTAAATACAGGTCTTCCTTATTCTAAGGCTAGCCCTCCATCTATGTCACACATAAAATATTATTATCCCCATTTTACTTATGTGCAAACTGAGTAGGGAAATGATTTGCCCATGATCACATGGACAGTAAGGAGTAAAGCCTGGACTTGAAACCTGGTCTGCTGATTCCAAGACCAGTGCTCTTCCTACACAGATAGTACATACCTATATAGCAAGTGCAGTTAGGGCAGTTTTATACAAGGAATGAGGCTATTTTTTAATTTAAGGATTGAGGCTATATTCCTCTGAAGCCATGAGCCAATTAATGATAACAATATCCCTGAGTTATACTTTATGCTTTCCAGAGGACTTCTGCCTATATCATCTCATATGACGCTCAGATATCCTTATAATTAGACAGGGGAGAATTATTGTTCCATTTGACCAGGAATGAAACTCAGACTCTAAGAAGTGACTTGTGCTGAATCACAGAGTTAGTTAGGCTACCATACATGGTCTAGAACCCAGGTTTCCTATCTACCAGTCCAAGATTCACTCAACTCCACCCTGTGATACCTTACTTTATAATATAAGTGAAAATAAGGCAGTAGGGAGTCCTGGAAAGATCCTTAAAACTGGAGATCAGAAAGACACCAGTTTGACTCCTGGCTTCCCATCTGTGTTCTGTCCCATAGAATATAAATTCCTTAAAGGCTGGGGCAGTTTCCTTTTTTAAATTATATTTAAATTTTTAATTCTGAACTTAACAAATACCATGTTTGGTGGCATTTACATGTATGTAATAGAATAGAAAAAGGGGATTATATGTTCAACTACAGGTCTCTATTTTGAACAGTTTATTTTTCTTTTTAAATATAGAATAAAGTCAATAACCAACTTTCAAAGCTTTCCAGTTCCTCTCTAATTCTTTTAGTCTTCTAGCTGTTTTCTTCTGTGAATATTTTTTAAGTATTTCATTGACTCCCTTTTATTTCTTTTGGGGGGGGTGGGGGTACAGTCTGGTACCCATCGCATTTATCAGAGTTCTTAAGAATTTTAGTTATTTTTCTTTACAATGCATAAATTGATCATATAAATTGATGGTTGTGCAAATTGTATGGTTATTGTATAAATGGTCTCCTGATTCTATTCACTTCACTGAATTGAATTGAATCCATACAAGTAGTTTCAAGCTTCTCTGAAATAATGCCATCTATTATTTCTTATCCTTACTGCTTAATCATAATCATAATCATTTATAAAGTGCTTTAAGATTTGCAAAGTGCCTTACAAAAATTTCACTTAATTTTCACAACCCTTGGAGGTGGGTACCATTATTATCCCCATTTTACAGATAATAATAGTAACATTTTATATAGCTATGTGCCAGGCACTCTTTAAAATTATTATCTTAGGGGATGGAGTCAAGATGGTAGAGTAAAGGCAGGGACTTGCTTGAGATCTCCCCCAAACCCTTCCAAATACCTGTAAAAAACTGCACAAATTCTAGAGCTACAGAACTCACAAAATGACAGACAGAGTAAAGCAAATCTCCAGCCCAGGACAGCCTGGAAGGCTAACAGGAAGGGTCCATCACCCTGAGCTAGGAGTAGAGCGCAGTCCAGCTTGGACCATGCAAGCACAGATCAGGCCAGAGATGACCTCACATGACTGAATAACGGGCAGTTGCGACAGTTTGCAGGCTTCTCAAACCACAAATGCCAAAGATAACATAGAAGGTCCGTGGGAAAACTTTGCAGGACTTAGGTGAAAGAGGAGCATAGTCGAGCTGAGGTCTGCCCACAGCCCCAGGGTGGCAGCAAATGCGGCAGCAGCAGCAGCAGTAGTAGCAGCTGTAGCAGAGGTGGCAGTAGCGGCTGCTTCTGGAGCTCCGGACCCACAGACAGTGGGGGAAAAGCAGATGATACAAAGCCCTAAAGCCTGGGACAGTGTACCCACCCCCACCAGAAGCAGAGACCTACCCTGAAAAAGAGCTAGAAAGTCAAATATTTGACTGAGAAGGCGAGCAAACAGTGTAAAAGAAAGTCAGACTACAGAAACTTAGCTGACAAAGAAGATCAAAACACACAGCCGTATGACAAGAAAGTCAAAGCTGCTGTGTCAAAAGCCTCCAAGAAAAATATGAATTGGTCACAGGCCTTGGAGGAGCTCAGAAAGGATTTTTAAAATGAAGTAAGAGAACTAGAGGAAAAATTTGGAAAAGAAATGAGAGTGATGCAAGAAAATCATGAAAACGAGTCAACAGTTTGCTAAAGGAGACCCAAAAAAGTACTGAAGAAAATAACACCTTAAAAAATAGACTCACTCAAACGGCAAAAGAGGTCCAAAAAGTGAATGAGGAGAAGAATGCCTTAAAAAGCAAAATTGGTCAAATGAAAAAGAAAGTTCAAAAGCTCACTGAAGAAAATAATTCCTTAAAAATTAGAATGGAGCAAGTGGAAGCTAATTCACTCAAAAGAATGAAAAAATAGAAGACAGTGTGATATATCTCATTGGAAAAACCACTGACCTGGAAAATAGATCTAGGAGAGACCATTTTAAAATTATTGGACTCCCTGAAAGTCATGATTAAAAAAGAGCCTAGACATCATCGTTCAAGAAATTATCAAGGAAAACTGCTCTGATATACCAGAACCAGGGGGTAAAATAAAAATTGTAAGAATTCATCAATCTCCTCTTGAAAGAGATCCCAAAAGGGAAACTCCTAGGAATATCATTGCCAAATTCCAGAGCTACCAGGTTAAGGAGAAAATAGTATAAGCAGCCAGAAATTCGAGTATTAGGGAAATACAATCAGGATAACACAAGATCTAGCAGTTTCTACATTAGGGAATCAAAGGGCTTGGAATATGATATTCCAGAAGTCAGAAGAGCTAGTATTAAAACCAAGAATCACCTACGTAGCAAAACTGAGTATAATACTTCAGGAGAAAAAAATGGAAATTCAGTGAAATAGAGGAATTTCAATCATTCTTGATGAAAAGACCAGAGCTGAATAGAAATTTTGACTTTCAAATATAAGAATCAAGAGAAACATGAAAAGGTAAACAGGAAAAAGAAATCATAACAGACTTTTTAAAGTTGAACTGTTTACATTCCTATTTCATGAGTCCTTTCTCAATATTAGAGTAGTTGGAGGAAATTAGATAGATAGATAGACAGACAGACAGACAGATACATACATACATACATACATATATACATACATGGATGGATGGATGGATGGATACATGCATGCATACATACATACATAGAGATATGGAAAGATGATAGTTGTAATTCATGAGACCTTTCTCAATATTAGAGTAGTTGGAGGAAATTAGATAGATAGGTAGATAGATACATACATGTATACATACATATATAGATACATACATGCATACATAGATGCATACATGCATAGATACAGAGAGCAAGAAAGATAGACAGACAGACAGATAGATAAATAGATCAATAGATAGATAGATAGATAGATAGATAGATAAATAGATAGATAGCAGAGGTTGAGTTAATATGGAGGGATGATAACTAAAAAATAAAATTAAGAGGTGAGAGAGGAATAAATTGAGAGGAAAAGGGGGAAAGGGAGAAATAGAATGGGATAAATTATCTCACAAATAACATTGGATATACCAATTAACAGCCCCAACATCTATCAATGTGCCTCCAACATCTGCCATTTTCCTTTTAAGATAACTTCGCCAGTTTGTGTAACTATAGATGTGAAGTACAAGAACAGAGTTGTTTTGATTTGTAATTCTCTCATTATTAATGATCTGGAGGTTTTTTTCATATTGCTATTAAAAGCTCACTTTTCTTCCCTTGGGAACTGCTTGTTCATATACTTGGACTATATATCAGTTGGAGAGCAGCTTTTATTCTTATCAATGTGAATCAGTTCTTTATATATCTTGGAAAAGAGACTTTTATCTTCCTACAAAGACTTCTTTCCTTCTAATTTTAACTGCATTTTAAGGTAAGAAATTTGTCAATTTCTTCTCCTATAATTTTCTCTGTTCTTTGTCTAGTCATGAACTCTTCTCTTATCCAAGGTCTAAAAGGTAACTTTTCCATGGTCCTTGAATTTCTTTATGATGTGACCTTTATATAAATGTCATTCATTAATTTGGAGCTTATACTGGTATGTGGTGTGAAATATTAGTCTATACCTGATTTCTGCCAAGCTGCTTTCCAGTTTTCCTGGGAGTTTTTAATGTAAATAGTGCTTCCTTAGCCCAGTAACTGGGGTCTTTGAAATTATTGAACACTCTGCCACTACAGTCACTTGCTTCTGTATATTGTGCACTTAACCTGTTCTACAAATTGGCCTCTATTTTCTGCCCAGTCCCAAATGGTGTTGATGCTTATTCCTCTGCATTTTGAGATCCAGTAGTGTATTCTGTAGGGGAGCTAAGCGGTATAGTGGATAGAGCACTCCATCTGGAGTCAGAAGATTCATCTTCCTGAGTTCAAATCTGACCTCAGACACTTAGTAGCTACGTGACCCCAGGTAAGTCATTTAACCCTGTTTGCTTCCATTTCTTCATCCATAAAATGAGCTGGAGAAAGAAATAGCAAACCACTCTAGTATCTTTGCCAAGAAAACTTCAAATGGGATTATGAAGAGTCAGACACAACTAAACACTCTATATTCTTTCCTACTTGTTAAAATTATTTCTCTTGAGATTTTTTGTCTTTTGCTCTTCCAGAAGAATTTTGTTATTTCTAAGTAACAAGTTAGGTTGGATTAATATGACCTGGAATAAGTAAATTCATTTAAGTTGTATTTTCATCTTATCATCTTTATAAGTCTAACCATGAGCAATTTTTGTTGCTCTAATTATTTAGGTCTGTCTTTATTTCTCAAAAGAATGTTTTGTAGTTGTAGTCAAGTGATTCCTTTGTATATACGAATGTACACAGAATCTTGAACATTTCACATATCCTATAACAAGCTTTGATAGAATTTCTCCTTTTTCTATCTCTTCTTGCTGGTATTGTTGGTAACAACCAGAATTGCTGATAATTTGTGTGGATTTATTTAATATACCGTCATTTTGTGGAAGCTATTATTTTGATTTTTCTAGTTGACTCTTGAGTTCTCTAAATAGAAAAACATTATCTGCAAGAAATTATTTTGTTTCTTCTTAGCCTATATTTATTTTCCTTGTCTTATTGTTATAGTAGGGATTACAAACACTATTTTTAATAATAGTGGTAATAACAGACCTCAGAACCCTTTCATTTTAGACTTTGTACCTCTAGTTTCTTAGTAGAGTGTCTGGCAAATAACAAGACATCAATAAATATTTGTTGATTGAGTCTACACAATCACTTAACCTCCCCAGGCCTTAAGGTGTCTGGGATGACCCACAGTAAGATGGAAGAAAGGGGTCCTTTTGGCACAAGCTCTGACTGGTGTCTTCCAAGGGTCCCGATGGGTCCCTTGTAGTTAAATGGAGTTTCTAATACTTGTATTATCTGTCTCCCAGGGCTGTAAACATTTAAGTGCTATAGATATGGGACTGGTATTTGTTAAGCAACATTCCTATAAGTAGGATTTTTTTTCATTCAAAAGCAAAGAAAATTTCGGCAAAATAATATCCTCCTTCATCTACTCATATGTCAGAGTCTTTGATACATGATGTAGATATAGGCTAGATATAGTTCCTGATACATAGTATGTGATTAATAAATGTGTATTGATCAACTCTCCCTCTCCTGGCCAAAGGAAGGTCAATTTTTTTCACAATGATCAATTTTTATTTTTCAACCTTTAAAAGTTCTTTAGACAGATTCTTGAACTGCTGCTTCATAGCCATCAGCCCTTTATATTTTTGCACCTGTTTCATCTTCTAAAGGTTTTTCAGAGCCACCACCTTCACCGTGCAGCTCCATTAGCTTTCCCAATTCAAATTTTGACTTCTTGAGCATTTGACTTTTCAGACAAATATATACATCATGGAGAGGGTAAATGGACTGACAATCCTTTTCCCTGTCTTTTCCAATGCTGTCTGAAATCAGTTTATTGACAGCTTCTTTCAGTTCATTTGTCTGCACCCCTCAGCTCATGATTTCCATCATTTTCTTATGAATTTGACGGACCTATTGGTACTGGGCATAAGAGGTTTTATAGATCTGGCTCTTGTGCTTTTTGGTAAAACCAATGCAAAAGAGGCAGAGCAAGTACCCATCAGTAGTTTTGACATCAATATGGGCTTCAATCATGGTCTGCCACGTTTTGACCGTAGAGCATAGCTTGTCCCCAGTAAGGTCCATTCCATGGAAATTAGTCAAATGAGTTTTACCCTGAACATCTTCGGTAATTAACTTGAACTTACAAAAAGCAACCTCATCCTTCTGCAGATTAGCACAGCTCACTTCAAAAACTCAACCTTTTAGCCCATCAGAGGCAATGTTTGTTCCTTGAGTCCTTGTAGCCAGAGTTTGGCCAATATTTCAAATGCTGAATTTAGCTGGTGTTTACATCATATCAATCCTTCTTTGAAAATGGATCAACCACTTTCTTCTTGGCTCCTTTTTTGCCACCTTTGGTGATGCGCTTATTCTTGCCTACCACCATGATCCTGCTCTGAAAACCACAAGCAGGAAGATAAATTTTGATGACAGAAAGCTGCCTAGTTAACTTGGGGTTTATTGGCTAGATTTCTTTCTCAAAGACCAAACCTTAAATCCATTTCTCTCAGAACCTCATAGATTGGACAACAATAGGTCTCTCCCCAAACACCATTTAATGACTATTGTTGGGCCCTCCTGGCTCAGAGTAAGTATAAATAGTAACTGTTTCTCTTTCGGCCAGCAACCCTGAGGGTCTTCCTGTCCCAGTATGATCTTTCTTTTAAATTAAAAGGTCCACCCCTTGATTCACTTCTTAAAGAGACCTATTCACTGAATGGGTATTACCTCATTCAAAGTGAGGACCTGAAAAGATCTTGCTTAAAATGGTTAGGGTCTCCCATTGCATCCTGGGTCATCTCCAGTCATCCTAACCAATATCTGGTCACTGGACCTGGATGGCTCTTGAAGAAAAAGTGAGGCTGGTGACCTTGCACAGTCCTCCCTCACTCAAATCAAGGTCAACTGCAAGTCACATCATCATCTTCCTGATGTCATGATCCTCTTCAAGAACAAAGAACAAACACAACAATTGATTAACTGGTATAGAAATAAGTATAGATACAGATAAAAGTAATAGTGATAGATGGAGATAGAGACAGAAATAAAGATAGTGTTTGGACTGGCCTTTCCAAATAACTAGATACAAAAATGACTTCTTTTGCTGGAGATACTATGCCTTATGAACAAAAGAATCAAGGTATCCTGAAAGTATCCTGAACATGAAGCTAGCAGGATTTTACATGTACATAAACACACACATATATCCACGAACATATTTAATATATGTGTACTTAACATGCTTAATATATGCATACATATGAACATACTTAATATATGCATATATGTGTACATATGCACACGCATTAAAAGTGCATATAAATAAATGACAGAAATACAATATGGTGAACATAAAATGGTGAAAAAGCACTAGGACTGGAATTAGAGGATACCGGTTCAAATCCTAACTACTTACTCCCTAAATAGCCTTAGGTAAGTCACATCAACTTTCTGAGCCTAAGTTTCCTATATGCAAAATGGGATAATATTTGGCCTTTTCTAATAGAGTTTAGATATGAATTAAATGAGATGAAATACATGAAATCCTTTGTTACCAAAAAGTGATTACAAATATATGAGCTGCTCTCCCTGAAAATTTCTTCTCCACCTGGGACTATAGGTAGAAAAAGTCCATCACAGCAATTAATCATTCAGAAAGCACTGATTAATATTAACTGTGCAAAGAACCTGATTTCTATGGGACATACCAAAAATTCTAAGCATGAGATTTACCACCAGGAAGTTTACAATCTAGAGAGACAAGACAAGGAATGACAGCATCTACTGTCTTATATTAATTGAAAGTCAGAAAGTCTTAGAACTTCTGCTAAATGGTTAAATGACCTAGGATAAATCACTTCCCTTCTCTAGGTCTCAGTTTCCCCCATCTGTCAAATAAAGGAGTTAGACACTAGATGGTGTCTACAGTCATGTCCAACCCTAAATCTTAGGAAAGCTATGAATGGTATCTTTTGGAATCATGAGTGACATCTCCTCCCCATTCCAAACATACTAGTGTGTGATATTGTCTATTCCTAAGTGCTTCAACCCTGACTTGTCAATTAAACATCTGAATAAAAACCACCACATTAAAGATGGGATAGATTTGATTTTTAAAACTTACTAAAAACACTTTTATAATACAGGTTGTTTTGTTTTCCTTAGCTACCAAAACATTCAACAAATCATGTCAACCAGAGACTTCCCATTACTAATTGTGCTAAGTATTTACAACAATTCTGCAAGTGTTTGATTTTTTTTCAGTTTGGGCATCCCATCTACTGATCTAAATGATAAACTTTCTATTTTTTATTATATGATCTGCCAGAGTTGTCATGGCTGGAAAATTCATCTTCCTATGACCAACCTGTTGGCCTCAGATGATGGGCATATAACCCATCATTGACCCAACAAAATAGGACTTGCCAGAGCTTTTTTCTATAAAGAAGTGGGGCAGTAAAGTGGATTGAGAGCTGGGCTTTGAGTCAGGAAGGTCTGGGTTCAGATCCTGTCTGACACTTCCCTGCTAAGTGAACTTCATCTTGCATCAAGAGTCTGTGAACTTGATTTTTCTTTTAGTATAAGGATATTTCAAATTTGCTGGATTGCTTTGTAATCTGATGTCTTTTATTTTATGTATTTGAAAACACATTTCTGAGAAGGACTCCACAGACTTTGCCATACTGCCAAAAGGTCTGTGATATAAAAATAGCCCAGGAATCCACCTAGACTAAACTTCCAAACAAATCTTCATACTCCCAGCTATACTTTGTACCCTCATTTTCCTTTCTTGAGATGTGTTCCCCTTTCCTTTCTGTCCATGCTTCAAGTACCAAAGAGCCTAAATATAGAATAGGAAGTGACCTTGGAAGTCATCCCTTTCTGTCCCTTGATTTTTCAAATGAAGAAATTGAGTAAAGCCTGGTGAAGCCCATGAAGTCCTTCTCAGAATCATGTTTTTAAATGCATTAAAAATCCTCCAGATTACAAAGGGAACCAGCAACATTTAAATATAGTTACCAATATGTTAAAAGAAAAATCAAGATCATAGGCCCTCTTTGCAAGATATAGTTCATTTAGCTAGGAAGTATCTGACAAGATCTGAAGCCAGGCCTTCCTGACTTAAAGCCCAGTTCTCAATCCACTTTGCCATCTGTATCAATAATGAGATATTCACAACACCCATGATGGTTATGAATATGTTGGTGCAGTTTTGGATCACAAAATATAGCAAACTCTCCACATGGAAGGCAGAACCAAGGTCTTTATTCAGAAACCATAACACTG
>JAQQSW010005708.1:0-14121 GCA_028646575.1 Pseudocheirus occidentalis | reverse complement strand
TAGGGAAGACTTTATGACTAAACAAGAGTTAGAGAGCATTATAAAATGCAAAATGGATAGTCTTGATTACATTAAATTGAAAAGTTTCTGCACAAACAAAGCCAATGTAACCAAGATTAAGAGGGAAGTGGGACATTGGGAAAGAATTTTTACAAATAGTGTCTCTGATAAAGGCCTCATTTCTAAAATATACAGGGAATTGAATCAAATCTATAAGAATACAAGTCATTCCCCAACTGATAAATGCTCAAAGGACACAAACAGGCAATTTTCAGAGGTAGAAATTAAAGATATCTATAAGCATATGAAAAAATGCTCTAAATCACTATTGATCCGAGAAATGCAAATCAAAACAACTTTGAGGTACCACATCTCACCAGTCAGATTGGCTAAGATGACAAAACAGAAAAATGATGAATGCTGGAGAGGATGTAGAAAAATTGGGACACTAATCCATTGTTGGTGGAGTTGGGAACTGATTCAACCATTCTGGAGAGCAATCTGGAACTATGCCCAAAGTACTATAAATAATTGCATATCCTTTGCCCAGTAATACCACTTCTAGGGTTGTATCCCAAAGAGATCATAGAAGTGGGAGGAAGATCTGTATGTACAAAAATATTTATTGCAGCTCTCTTTGTAGTGACAAAAAACTGGAAATTAAGGGGATCCTTATCAATTGGGGAATGGCTAGAGAAAAAAACACTTCATTTGGTTTTATAAGATAAAAAGAAGTCTTACAATATTTCAAGATAAGGGGGAAAGAGCTTTAAGTTACAGAATAAGCTACAGAATAAATCTCATCCCACCCCCAGGAGGGGCTTCACAAAGTACTGGAAAAAGCAATCCTTCATATTCTTTTTTAAGAGTACCTTTTGTGTCCACATCAGATATGACAGTGGATAATGAGATTCTCAGGTCAGAAGGGCATGGTTTGCCATGATGCCCACGGTCAGGAAGAGTGAAACATGACTGGACAATGCAACAACAATATAACATATAGAGACAAAGACAGGTAAGGGAGTATGAGTGCCAAAGTACGGTCCTGGAAAAAATACTGTCAGGAGTATCCAAAATGAGCAGAAGATGGTCACAAAAACAGGATAACAAAGAGGGTCTTAAAAAATTTTCTGGGGGGGGGGAGAAGCGCAGATAGGTGGCACAGTGAACAAAGCACCAGCCCCAGAGTCAGGAGGGCCTGAGTTCAAATCCAGTCTCAGACACTTAACACTTAATAGCTGTGTGACTTTGAGCAAGTCACTTAACCCCAACTGCCCTGCCTTCCCACTCCAAAAAGACGACAAAAAAAAAAAAAGCTGAGCATAACAAAGAGGATTTTAAAAATTGTGCTGGAGGGGAAAAAAAGAAGGACCTAAGAAGGGATAGGGCTTATATTTGCACAGGATAACACACTGGTAATTAATGACCAGTCCACCCTTCTGTTGTTTCCTTTTTCTGCATAAAGAGAATGATCTTTGGGCTGAGAAGCACAGAAGAAAAATGTCTAGTAGGGAGCTGATATCTGAGATAAATTGGAAGATAATGAATGAGCACAGAGCAGTCATGAAGGCATTCAGTTCCAGTTACTGAAAGAACTGCAGCCATGATCATTTTCCCCTGTACCCCCTGACACTGCGGCCTGAGGAGTGGAGGGTTGTCATGGGAGAGTGCTTCCCAGACCTGCCATTTAAGGAGCAGTTATTTCATCAATCTCCACCTGACTACAGATCATCATGCCCCTACCCCTGGTACCCATCCTCCCTCCCTCCCTTTATTCTTGCAACCCCACTTTGACTTCTTTTTATATATTGTCTTATTCCATTAGATTGTGGGGTCTCTGGAGTCAGGGACTCTCTTTTGCCTTTCTTTGTATCTCCACTACTTAGTGCAGTATTTGTTACTTATTGGGTGCTTGATAAATGTTTGTTGGCCTTTGACTATTGTCAAGGCTACTCACTGGCAATGATCTTTTTTTTAAGCTTTTTTTTGGAGGGGGAAGGCAGGGCAATTGGGGTTAAGTGACTTGCCCAAGGTCACACATCTAGCACATGTTGAGTGTCTGAGGCTGGATTTGAACTCAGGTCCTCCTGAATCCAGGGCTGGTGCTCCATTCACTGTGCCACCTAGCTGCCCCAGGGCAATGATCTTCTAATGAAAGTGGAGAATGGAGAGGCACCTCAGGATTGGAGAAGAGCAAATGTCCTAGTTTTCCAGAAAGGGAGAGAATGGAGTTGGAAAACTACCGACTTTAAATTCTTTCTTTTTAGGTTTTTGTGACACTGCTTTCAGTTCTCCTTTTACCCACCTGAATGCTCTTTCTCAGTCTGGATCATCGCTCATGTCATGCCCCCTGAATGTGTTTATCCCAGGTTGGAATGGGTGGGTGAGAACACTTTGTTCCAACAGGCATGAAGGTGGATACAGTAGGAGCTATGGAGCACTTAGAGCTTGGTCAGACATCAGAGATGCCAAGGCCATCTGCTGCATCCTGGGCCATCTCCAGTCATCTTGACTTTCGTCTTGCCGCTGAATTTTGATGACTCTGGAAAAGAGAGTGAGGCTGACAGCTTTGTGCAACTGCCTCACTTAAATCCAATGTGAGTGCAAGTCAAAACAGCACCCAAGATTCACCCTTTAAAAATGAAGGGTGAATAACGACAGTTTTTCTCCCCAATAGCTCCTTGAGGGCAGGGATTATTTCATTATTTTTTTCTTTGTATCCCTAACACCAGCTTAGTACCTAGACTAGAACATAGTAGATTCTTAATCAATGCTTATTGGCTATTTTTCTCCCAATCCAACCTTCTTCAGGGCTTCCCTATTTCTGTCTAGTGCACCCAGATTCACAGTCCTGATGGCATCCTTGGCTCCTACCTTGTTTCTGCCTCCATTGCGTCTGTCACATATATATTCCCATTTCTCCACTCACTGAGCCATCACCTAGTTAAGGTCCCCAGCACTTCCCCCTTGTTGGTCAGTCACTTTTCAGTCATGTCTGTCCCTTTATGACCCCATTCGGGGTTTTCTTGGCAGAGATACTAGAGTGGTTTGCCATTTCCTTCTTATTTCATAGATGAGGAAACTGAGGTAAACAGGGTTAAGTGACTTGCTAGTTAGGGTCTGAGGCTGAATTTGAATTCAGAAAGATGAGTTTTCTTGACCCCAGGACTGGCACTCTATCCACTGCACCAGCTGTCCCTTAGATCATCACAGTAATCTCCTAATTGGTCTCTGCCTCCTATCTTCATGATTCAATCCATCTCTTATACAGTCATCAAAGTGATTGTCCCTATAGTGCAGAGTTAACCGTGTCACTCAATAAATTCCAGTGTCTTCCTTTAATGCCCAGTGTCAAATATAAGTTTTTCTGTTTGGGATTTAAAGCTCTTCACACATTGAGCTCCTGCCGCCTTTGCTGATTTAATACATATTGCTCCCTATCCGTGCCATCTATGGTTCAGCCGCTCCCCACATATGACATTCCACCACCATCTCCTCTTCATATATTCAAACTGGCTCTCCTCCATGTCTGGAATGCACTCACTCCTCACTCTGCCACCTCACAGAATCCCTGCTTCCCTGCAAGATTCCACTCAAGTAACACCTTCTGCATAATGCCTTCTTTTCCCGGTCCCTGTAGCTGCTAGGGCTGCCCCCACTCCCAGCTCCCACTAAGCCAACTTTGCATCAATTTTGTATAAGTTTTGTAAATTCCTACGTCCCTATGTATGTGTCTCTTGTCTTCACTGCTAGAATGTAAACTTCTTGAGACAGAGGCTATTTTGCCTCTGTATTTGTACCCCTAGCTAGCACCTAGCCCAGGGTCTAGGACATTTATTGTTCAGTCATATCCTACTCTTCATGACCCCATTACGGGGTTCTCTTAGCAAAGACAATAGAGTGGTTTGCCATTTCCTTGTCGAGAGGATTAAGGCAAATAGAGGTTCAGTGACTTATCTAGCATCACATAACTAGTAAATATCTGAAGCTGGATTTGAACTCAGATCTTCCTGATTCTAGGCCCAGCACTCTATCCACTGAACCACCAAGTTTCCTCCAAAGCAAACAAAGGGTAAATTACTTGTCCAGGGTCACACAACTAGGAAGTGTCTGAGGTTGGATTTGAACTCAAGTCTTCCTGACTCCAAGCCGAGCATTCTATCGACTAAGTCATGTAGCTGCCTCTGTCTAGCACATAGTAGGTACTTTATGTTTGGTAATTAGTTCACAATTAGATCTTGGCCTTGATTTTTTTTTATTCAATTTTATTTGAGTTTTAGTTCTGAATTCTCTCCCTTTCTCCTCCTCCTCCCTTGCCCATTGAGGAGGCAGGGAAAAAAAAAACTCATTATAAATATGTGAAGTCATATAGAAAAAATCTCTGATTTATTCATGTCCTTCTCTGCACCCCCCAAAGAAAAGAAATAAAGAAAACAAAATATTCTTCAATCTTTACTCTGAGTCCATCAGTTCTCTTTCTGGAAGTGGATAGCACATTTCGTTAGAATTGTGGTGGGTTATTATGTTGATCAGAGTTCTTAAGTCTATCAAAGCTGATTTTTATGAGATTGCTGTTATTATATAAATTGTTCTCCTGGTTCTGCTCACTTCACTTTGCATCAGTTCATCCAAGTCATCCCAGGTTTTTCTGAAACCATCCTCTTCATTATTTCTTATAGCAAAATAGTATTCCATCTTATTCACACACCGTGATTTGTTTAGCCACTATTCACTTGATAGGCAGCTCCTTGGTTTCTAACTCTTTGGTACCACAAAAAGAGTGTTATAAAAATCTTTGTGCCTATTAATCCTTGTCTTCGTTCTTTGATCTCCTTGGGAGTATAGGCCCAATAATGGTATCACTAGGTCAAAGGGTATGCACAGCTTTGGGGCATAGTTTCAAATTGCTTTCCAGAATGGTTGGACCAGTTCACAACTCCACTAATAGTGCATTAAAGTACCTTTCCCTCCCCAAACTTCCTCCAGCATTTGCTTGACCTCAATTCTTGGCAAAATTCTAGAACATATGATTAAAGGAATAGCTAACAAACATCTGGAAAGGGGAAAGGTCATGTCAACCTAATCCTACTGCCTTCTTTGACATATCTAATAAACGGTGGATCAGGAGGATTCTGTGGATAATTGACCTAGATTTTAGCACAGCTTTTGACAAAAACTCTCAGGCTATTCTTATGGAAAAGATGGAGAGATGTTGGCAAAGACAATAGTCTTATCAATTAGATAAATTAATTAAGGCCTGGTTGAATGACTAATCTCAAAGAGGAATCATTAACGAACCGAACCTCTTCAGCTTGGAAGGAAGTCCCTAGTGGAATACCCCAGGGACCTGTGCTTGGCCCTATGATATTTCACATTTTTAATCTGTGACTTAGATGAAGGAAGAGATGACTTTCTTACCAAATTTTCAGAAAATGCAAAACTGGGAAGGGCAGTTAACACACTGTTCAGCAAAGTTAGGATTCAAAAGTCTAATTTCAATAGATTAGAGCAGAGGTGTCATACAAGTGGCCCTTGGGCAACATGTAAACCTGAGTACAGACAGAACCAGGTTAAAATGTAATTGGGAAATACTTAACAAAAAAAATTTAAATGTGATAAACATAAATCATATTACATTTTAATACTAACTCAATATGTGGTTTGCAGGAAACTCTGTTTTTTTTGGAACATGACATCACTGGATTAGAGTGTAGGACTGAGTCAAGTAAGATGAAACTTATTAAGGATAAATGTAAAGTCTTACACTTCTATTCCTTTTTTAAAAAAATAAATAAATAAATTTTATAGTGCAGGTAGGTGGAGCAGTGAACAGAGCACTGGCCCTGGAGTCAGGAGGTCCTGAGTTCAAATTTGTCCTCAGATACTTAAACACTTACTAGCTGTGTGACCTTGGGCAAGTCATTTAACCCCAACTGCCCTGCCTTCCCCCCTCCAAAAAGACAAAAATAAGTAAATAAATAAATAAATTTTATTTATTTATTTTTAGTCTTCAACATTCAGTTCCACAAGTTTTTGAGTTTTAAATTTTCTCCCTTACCCTTCAGTCTCCCTTCTCCAAGACACCGTGCTATCCAAAATAGGATCTACATATACATTCATATTAAACTTATTTTCATATTCATCATGTTGTAAAGAAAAATTATATATAACCAATGGAATGAACCATGAGAAAAAAGAAACACAACAAAACTAAACTGAACAAAAAAGAGGGAGCAAATAGTATTCAATCTACATTCAGACTCTAGTTCTTTCTCTGGATGTGGATAGCATTTTTCCATCATGAGCCTTTTGAAGTATATGCTTGTATTTCTAAAAAAGCAGCTTTAGGCAGCCGTTAGTCTGAAAAAGATCTGGGGGGTCTTAGAGGAGTATAAGCTCCATATGAATCAATAGCATGATAATAGTTCATCCAGGATAGCTTAGGCTCCTTAGGAGAGGCATTAGTATCTAGGATTAAGGAGGTGATGGTGCTGATCACACAATTACAATACTGGGGTCAGTTCTGGGCTTCACATTTCAGGAAGGACGCTGATAAGTTGAAGAGGGTCCAAAGGAAGGTCCTGGGCTGTGAGTTTTACCATATGAGGCACCACTAATGGAACTACAGGTGTTTAGCCTGAAGAATAGATTACTTAGGCAAAATGGGAGTGGGAAAGACATGCTACCTATCTTCAAGTATTTGAAAGGCTATCTCAGGGGTGTGCTGATAAATGTTGAATAACGAGTTCCTAAAAATACATATACAAAGTGAATTTTTTAAAGTTTAATATGCATTATTGACATTTCTCCATCACTTTTCCTTACATTTATACAGGCAATAAAACAATTAATCGAGCCCTGGTTTGTAGCATTTGCCAATTTCTGAGAGGTAAGTACTCACGCTGCCTGTGAGAGCCCAATGAGCTGGTTCCAGGGCAACCCCAGATGTGCTAACAAAACAATTAGGCTCATCCTTCTCCATCCCAGGAGATAGACCCAGGTATGCTGGGTGGAAACTGCAAAGAGGCACATTTAGGCTTGCTGCAAGGGAAAGTTTCCTAACAATTAGAGCTATCTCAAAGTAAAACAAGCTGCCTCTGGAGGTCCTGGGTTCTCCTTCACCTAAAGTCTTTCAGCAAAGGCTGAATTACTAGCTGTCGGGGATTGTAAAAAGGGATTCCTGTTGAGGAAAGAAATGCACTAACTGGCCTCTGGGGTACCATCCAGCTCTGGTAATTCTGTGATTCTGGGAAAACAGTCATAAAGATAGTTGAGGTTTCTATAGTCCTTTACATGTATTATCTCATTGATGGCAAATGGGAGTTGCAGCAGAATAGAGGACCAGGTCTAGAGTCAGAAAAAGTCATTTGCTGAGCTCAAAATCTGACCTTACTTTACTAACTGTGTGACCCTGGGCAAGTCACTTAACCCTGATTGCCTCAATTTCCTCATCTGTAAAACAAGCTTCAAAAGAAAATTGCAAACCACTTTAACATCTCTGCCAAGTTTTCTACATGGGGTCACAAAGAGTTGGACATGACTAAAAAAAATGGCATAAAATCTCATTAGAACCTCAAAACAACCTTGTGGGAGTAAGAAGTATGGGTTCTTGCCTATAACACCACCCCATTTTATAGATTTTCCAAGTTCAGCATTCTTTCAACTAGACCACATGGAGGTAGAGCACAGTAGAGGAATTTGGGGGAGAGGGGGTAAGGATCTATCCGAGACTCATCACACACACCACCACCCCCAAATCACAGAGGGGAAATGTGTCTGACAGGACAAAGACAGGAAACAATTTGTTCAAAGTCTCACAGGGAGGCCTGACCTCACAGAGCTGAACCAGAGCCAGAAGTCTCAGACTCACAGAGTCAGCAGCTCAGTCCCAAAGGTTTATGGTCACAATGTGGGGAGAAGGGGTTGTAAGAGCCACGGGCATTCACTGGGGGTGAGGTGGGTGGATACTGGAGCCACGGTCCCTTCTGTGCTGGGAATCCTTTTCAAGCTAAGTGTTGGTAGAGGATTGGGAAGAACTGTTTCTGGCTTGCTTTTCTGCTAGATAAACCTTTAAGACTGACTAGTAGATTAAAAGTTATTGTGCTGAGTTCCTGCCAGTTTCATCCATGTTGCATTAGAAATAATTCTGATCTGAGTTCAAATGTTTGCTTTGCCACTTCTGTGAGTTCAGTCTCAGTTAACCTCTCCAGTTCTCGGTTTCCTTATCTGTAAAATGCAGGGGTCAGACTTTTGTTGTTGTTGTTCAGTTGTGTTAGTCATGCCTGGTTCTTCATGACCCAATTGGATTTGGGGTTTTCTTGGCAGAGATACTGGAGAGGTTTGCCATTTCCTTCTCCAGCTCATTTTACAGAAGATGAAACTGAGGCAAACGAGGTTAAGTGACTTGCCCAGGGTCACAGGCCGGTAAGTGCCTACAGTCACATTTAAACTCAAGTCGTCCTTACTCCAGGCCCAGCTCTCTATCCACTGCCCCACCTAGGGATCAGACTAAATGATCACTAAGGCCCCTTCTCGTTTGGAACTTACGGTCCTATGATCCACAAAGGCTCTTAAGATGATCTGTCTTAGTTGGGTAAAATTCTCCACAAACTAGTTTTCTTCTTTACTGCTTTTTATTGTTTTGTGAGGTGATGCTGAGTATAACCTATTATGAAAGCTAGTTTTAAAAAATGAACTGCTGAAAAGGTTTTTAAAAAGATTAACAGGTATATCACAATTGATTTATCGAGGAACACTACTGCACACAACGAGTTTGTTGGGCAAAATCAGCCAGTCAGCTGAATTGAAGAGATGACCACACCTAAAGTCAGGTAGAAGGGCCCATACTTTGAGGCAGGTGGAAGAGTCTATACCTGAAGTCAGCTAAAAGGATCCTATAATAGAAAAATTATGAAGATTCATTATGGAGTCCAAGGAAACTTGTACTTCATTCACGCCGAGGCAAGTTTCACAATTAAGTATGTTTGGTTGACCCTACCTACCCTCAGACACTTGCTAGCTGTTCAACCCTAGGAAAGTCACTTAACCCTGTTTACCTCAGTTTCTCATCTGTAAAATGAGCTGGACCACTCTAGTATCTTTGCCAAGAAAGCCCCAAATGGGTTCACGAAGAACCAGAAATGACTAAAACAGCTAAATAACAATAAAAAAGGACTACAATTGATTATCTCCACACCACTCCTAGTACTGACTTGCAGAGAAAACATTGCCATCATTGCTAAAAGATGGCAGACTTAAATAGGCACAGATCTACACGAAAATTTTTAAATTCTATATTAAAAAAAACCTGAGTTAAGAAAGAAATTTTCCTCAACCTCAGATTACCTAAAAGACAATGACAACATAAACAAGAAATATCAAAATCTATGAGATCCATCCACAGTAGTGCTCAGATACAAATTCTTAGTCCTAAATATCCATACACTAATGAGAGAAAAAGAGAAACTAAATGAATTGAATCTACTTTTAAAGAAATAAGAAAAGGGAATAAATAAAAAATGACAGGAAAGCAGAAAAAAGACTGTTGTGGTAATGGTATGAGATTAACAAGACAATAACAAAAGAATAATATTAAAAGTGATTTGGCTCTTTTTTAAAGACAAAATTGACATGTTTGAAATGAGAAAAGAAAGGCTATAATGAACAAAAAAGAAATTAATAAAATCAATGATTATCACAAAAAAATTAGAGAATTTGAAAGGAGTAAATGAATATCTACAAAAATGGAAAAGACCAAAACAGGGTACAATAGGAAATATATAAACTATATAGCTAAATCTGGGGACAATCAAGCAAGTCAGTAATGAACTACTCCATAAAAAGATTCTGGGACCAGCTACATCACAAGCAAATTTTTTCAAACCTTCAAAGAACAAACAATTTCTGTACCACACAGATTGTTTCTAAATATAGAGAAAAGTGATATGTTACCCAGTTCCTTACAAAAAACAAATATGGTTTTGATCTCCAAAACTAGCAAAGCAAGATTAAAAGGGAAAATTACTGTCTTCTCTCTCATTAAGGAATATGTACCAATAGACTTCTGATCTCAGTGATAAGTAGATCAAAGAATAAATTATAAAAACAATAGAAAACATCATCAAAGAAATAATGACAATAATGAGACAATATGCAGATACTTATAGAATGGAGCTAATGTAATTCTTAGGGGAAAAATGTATATCTCTAAATACTTTCATCAACAAAAGAAAGAACAAATCCATAAGTTGGTTATACAATTGAAAAACAAATTGAAATTACAACAAAAAGCCCAACTAAACAACAAAGTAGAAATTCTGAAAACAAAACGAAGGTTAATAACATTGAAGGCTCTGGAAAGAAAACATTGAATTGATAAAAACTAGGAGTCAGTTTTTTAAAAAACTAATAAAGTAAACAGCAGCTAATATGTTTAAGAAAGGAAAACCAAACCGTTCCTTTGAAAAATGCAAAATAAGAATTCAAAGCAAATGACAGAGGAATAAATGAAATTATCTAAAATTATTTTGACAATTATATGCTTAAAAAGTTGATAATTTAGAAATAAATGAATATTTACAAAAATGTAAACTACCCAGACTAATAAAAGAAAAAATAAATTATTTAAATAGTCTTATATCAGGAAAAAAAAATTGAACAAACTATAAAATCCCAAAAGAAGAAAAAAAATCCCATCAGAACCAGATGGATTTACAAGTAAATTTTATCAAACATCCAAAGAACAATTACAACATATTATTTGCAGAGAGAAAAAAGTCTTTACAATCTCTTTCAATTATAAAAAATATGGTCTTGATTCCTACATCGGGGAGAGACAAAGCAGAGAAAGAAAACTATAGATCAATGGTTCTTAATCTGTGGTCCATAGATAGATTTCAAGTGTCCCTGAGCTTAAATGGGGAAAAAAATACACCTTGACTTCCAGTAATTCCTAACTAATTTAACATTTCCTTTATTTATGAATGTAGGCATTAAATGTTTTCCTGAGAAGGGGTCCATAGGTTTCACCAGGCTGTCAAAGGGGTCTATGACACAGAAGAGGTTTAGAATCCCTGCTATGGATAAATATCCCTAAGGATCCCTAATAATGTAAACATTTTGAATGAAATATTAGCAAATATGATCCAAAAACATATTAGAAGTATTATATGATGAGGCTAGATTTAGACCAGGAATGCAGGATTGGTTCAATATAAAAACTATTAATATACTAATATACTAATAATAAACCATATTAATAACAATAAAAATTTCGTTATTATATCAACAGATACTGAAAAGGATATTGACAATCTCTAACATTTCTGTTAAAAAAAACCACTAAAAACGTTGGAATATTTGACTTTTCCTTAATATAGTAAATAATATCTGTCTAAAACTAAGAGCAAATGTTATGTGTAATGGATAAATATTAGAAAACTTTCCAAAAAACATCAGGGGAAAGACACTCAAAGAGATCAAAGAAAAAAAGACCTTTATGTAAAAAAATATTTATAGCAGCAAAAAAAACTAGCATTGCTTTTGACATAGTACTAGAAACACTAGCAATAATATAAGATAAATAAGCCTAGAGAATAAACAGGCAAAGGAGAAACAAAATGATCACTTTTTGAAAATGATATGATTTACCTCAAGAACCCTAAAGAGTCAGCTAAAATTAATTTCAACAATAAATTCAGCAAAATATCAGGATAGGAAATAAATCCACAGAAACCATCAGCATTCCTGTTGGTAGAATAAGCAACAAAACCCACTTGGGAGATAGAAAGAAAAATCCTATTTAAACTAACCACAAAATGTATAAAATATTTGAGAGTCTAGCTATCATGACATAGTCAGGAACTATATGAATCCAACTCCAAAATGCTCTTTACAGAAATAAAGACAGATCAAAAGAATTGAAGAAATACCAGTTACTCAGGGAATAATACAGTATAATGATATAAAAATGGTATGATGAATAATGGCATATAATAAAAAATGACAATGAAATGGCACATAATAAAGATGACAGCATCTAAATTTGTTATTTATTCAATGCTACATCAAAATATCAAAGGATTACTTTATAGACCTAGAAAAAATAACAAAATTCATCTGAAGGAATACAAGATCAAGAATCTTAAGGGATGGCATAAAAAATAAGTAGGAAATAAGGGAATTTAACAGTGCCAAATATTACACCATTATACTACAAGGCAACACTCAGCAAAATAATTTTGTGCTGGTTAAAAATATGAGCCAATCAGTGGAATGAGTTAGGTATTCAACACACAGAAGGAAACAAATATGGTAACCTAGTGTTTGATGAATGTAGAAATAACAACTACCAGGGGAGGGACTCACTATTTGACAAAAAAGTCCCAGGAACAGTAGAAAGCAGTTGGACAGAAATTAGGTATAGACCAATACTCCATAGCATATACCAAGATAAATTCCCAATGGATACAAGACTTAGACCAAAAATGTGGCATCAAACAAATTAGAGGAGCAAGGAAGAAATCATCTTTCTGTTCTATGGACAGAGGAAGAGTTCAAGACTAAATAAGGAACAGAATGATATTTGATATTTTGAAGACATGAAATTGAAAAGATTCACACAAACAAAGCCAAAGCAGTAAAAATTAGAAAAGAAAAAGCGATTGGGGAAAAACCAAACCTTTGTAGAAAATTTCTCTGGTGAAATTCTTATATCCAAGATCTATTAGGAACTAATTCATATTTATAAGTGAAAGAGTTAATCTCCAGTAGATAAATGGCTAGAGGACACAAACAGGTGATTTTCAAAAGCTATCAACAACTATTTGAAAAAATGTTCCAAATAACTAATTATTAGAGAAGTTCAAATTAAGACATTTCTAAGGTTCATTCCCATCAGACTGGGAAAGAAGACAAAAAAAGAAAAATGACAAATGTTGGAGAAACTGCAGGGAAACTATTGGAGGAATGTGTGTATTAGTGCACTGTTGGTAGCCCTACAAATCTGTCCAGCCATTTTGGAAAGCAGTTTGGAACTATTCCCCCAAAAGTCACTAAACTCTGCATAACACTTTGATCCAGAGGTACTATTAGAAGGCATCTTTATACCAAAGAGATCAAAGAGGAAGAAGACCCTTATGTACAAACAGATTTACAGAAATTCTTTTTATAGTAGTAAAGAAACCAAAAACTAAGGAGGTGTTCACCTACTGGGGAATGGCTAAGTAAATTATGTTGTATGAATGTAATGGAATATTACTGTGCCATAAGAAATGAGGAAGAGAGGAGTGGCTAGGTGGAGCAGTGAGCAGAGCATTGACCCTGGAGCCAGGAAGACTGAAGTTCAAATCTGGCCTCAGACACTTAACACTCACTAACCGTGTGACTTTGGGCAAGTCACTTAACCCCAATTGCCCTGCCTTCCCCCCTCCAAAAAGCAAAAAAAGAAAGAAAGAAAAAGAAATGAGGGGGAGAAAGAGAAGTAGGATAATAATTTATATAATAACAATATCATGAAAAAAAAAAACTTTTAAAAGCCTGAGAATACTGATCAATGCAATGACAAACCGATCCAGAGGAAGCATGCTACCCACCTCCTGCCAGAGAGGTAATGAAATTAAAATGCAAAATTAGACATGATTTTGAACACAGTTGATGTGAGAATTCATTTTGCTTGGCTATGCAGATTTATTTTTATGGGGTTTTAATTTTTTAATGTGGATAGAAAGTGAGAAAGAAAAATATAAATACTTGTTCACTGAGGGAAATGATCAAATTAATTTTTTAAGATTAATATTTTTAGAGGGGGGAGGGCAAGGCAATTGGAGTTAAGTGATTCATCCAAGGTCACATGGCTAGTAAATGTGTCAAGTGTCTGAGGCTGGATTTGAACTCAGGTCCTCCTGCCTTCAGGGCTGATGCTCTAACCACTGCACCACCTAGCTGCCCTAAAATTAATTTTTAAGAAAGAGTTTACATTATTATTGACCCAACTTTTATTTTTAATGCTCCTACATTTCTCTGATAACAACTTTCACACAATTTCTCCCATGTAATTCTTCACTGGTAATACCAAAAGCCTTTCCACCAACCTTTATGTGAACAATTTCAATTTTTTGAAGG
>JAQQSW010005707.1:0-14121 GCA_028646575.1 Pseudocheirus occidentalis | reverse complement strand
GACTTTTTAAGGCATTCTTCTCCTCATTGGCTTTCTGGGGCTCTTTTGCCATTTGATTTAATCTATTTTTTAAAGTGTTGTTTTCTTCAGTCAGGTTGTTGACTCTCTTTTCATGATTTTCTCACATCATTCTCATTTCTCTTCCCAATTTTTCTTCCTCTTCTCTTATTTGTTTTTCAAAGTCCTTTTTCAGTTGATCTATAGCTTCTAGGCAATCTTCGAGTGTCTTGGAAACATTTGGTGTGGGAGTTCTGACTGTGTTCTCTTCCTCCCATTCCATGCTTTTATCCTTTTTGTCCACAAAAAAATATTCTAGAGTTTTTTTGCAGTTCTTATTTTGCTTCTTTTTCTCCATGTTGGCCAGTCAATTAATTGGTTGGTTTTTTTAGCTTTGTGAAACTCTGCTTCCAGGGGCAAAAGCTCTGTCCCAAATCACTGGGGTTTTCCCAGCTGTCGGAGCTATTAGAGGGGTGCTGTAGTCCCCACCAGCTTTGGCTTGCTGAAAGCACACCCCAGGACCACCACCCAAGCCTACGGTCTGGATCCAGGCCACTCAGTGCAAGAGCCCTTGGCCCTGATCAATCGTCTCAGCCCCCCTGTGGGGTCCGCAGGCCAGGAGCTCTGACGCAGCCCAGTGGAGGCAGTTGCAGGTTGCAGCAGATCCTTCCCTTTTCCCGCTGCTTCCTTACACTGGGGGCAGATTGGCCAAACTGCTTTTTCTCCCCAAATTTAGCTTAAAAGCTTCACTTTCACTGACCTTTCTCTAATCCTTCTTTTTCCTGGCTTGATAGATGTGGAGATTGCTCCAGGTGCTGTATATCTGATCTCTGTAGAGTTAGGCTGTGGTTCGGCTCCTCCCCACCACCCTGGGGCCTGGCTGTGGTTTCAGTTTTCGGGCTGGGCTGGCCTCAGTCTGCTGCGATGAGCCCCTTCTGCCAAGCTGCCTTCAGCAAGAGATGTGTTTTCTGTATTTTTGTGAGTTTGGGAGCCCTAAAATTTGTTTAGAGTCATATTTTATGGGTATTTAGGGTGGCTGTGTGGGAGCTGCGAAACTTTGCTGCTTCTACGCTGCCATCTTGGCTCCACCCTGTTCTTTTTTTCTATATGTGTATATAATCTTTTATACCCTAGCACATATTAAATTTTGTAAGGGAGTTATGTTTAATGTGGGTGTATACACACACACATTATATGTATGTACGTATGTATATATGTGTCTATATGTATATACACACACATATATAATGAAAGATATAATAATAAATAACACATATTTCATAACATTATACATACTTATATTCTTTTCTATTCCCATTCAATAATTGTCAGAAAAGTGGTATATTTAACTTTTCTAAAGTTCTATTTTGGTCATTATCTTCTTTATTGTTTATATTTTTGATAGATTTTTCTAGGTTTGAGGAGGGTACATTGATGTTCCCAAATATGTTTTCCCCCACTTTCCTGCAAGTACTTAGAAGCTTTGAAATCCAGGAATATATCATTGATATTATTTCATTTTCTGTCAAAATGTTCTTCCAAAATTGTGTTATTCCCCTCCCCTCATTTCCTTACTTAATAAAACTCAGTGGTACGCTATTGTCCTCATGATCAAGTATAAAATCCTCTAACTTTTAAAGCCAATCCTATCTTCTTCTATCATTATTCCCTATGATCCAGGTATATTTACCTTCTTGCTATTCTTTGAATATCATACTCTGTTTTGCATCTCTGTTCCTCTTCTTTGATTGTCCATCATGCCTGAAATGCTCTCCCTTTTCACCTTTACTTCCAAGATTCATTGGCTTTATTTAAGACTCACTTCAAACCCACCTTATCTTCTGCAAGAGTTTTTTTCCCCCAAGTCCACCTTTTCCCTACCCACTTCCATGACCAATAATACCTTCCTTTTGAGATTACCTTTCATTTTCATTGTCTAAATTGATTATACATATGTTTTTGAAAGTTATCTCCTCCATTAGAATTTAAACTCTTTAAAACAAGAAAACACATTTTTTTTTTATTTCATTGTATCCCTAGTGCTTAGAATAGTGCCTGGCATAAAGTAAGCACTCAACAAATGCTTATTATTGTACAGGTTGATGATGATAGTGATATTTAATTATCTATAGTACCTTTAATCATAATGTGGTTTCCATATTTATCCTTCAGTCATGTCTATTTTTGCTGTTGCCTTATCTGAGATCATGATGACTATACCTACTTTTTTGAGTTCATATGAAGCATAAATATATTCTGCTCTACACCTCTCATTTTATCTCTAGGTGAATATTTATGTTTCAGTTTTGTTGTAAACACATATTGCTGGATTCTGCATTCTAATTTATTTTGCTATCTTCATTTGTTTTGTGAATGAGTATGAGTTTATCCCTTTATAAATCGTCTGTTTCCCTACATTCTGTCCTTTCATGCTTTCCCCCCTCTTTTCCCTTCCTATCTCCCTTTCTTGGTATTGTTCTATTATTTCTTGTTGTCTCATTGAGTCACCATGTTCTATTGGGACTATTCTAATTTTCAGGGAATCTGCTACTTGAACAAGCTTTACATATTCTGGTCTAAGCTATTTATTTTCTTTGTATTGTTTTCCTCCAGAATTCTTCCTTTATTTTTTTTATCTCATGCTTCTAAGATAAAAAATAAATTAATAGTTCTGGAAGAAAACAATACAAAGGCAATAAATAACTTCCTTTCCTCTAGGTACTTGGTACAAAGACATTTTCCCCTATGAATCTCTTCCTGTATATGTTAAATTATTCTTTTCTTCTGATTTTCCTTCTGGATGTCTATTGCCTCATAGTATTTCTTCATAATATTTGGTGTCATTCTACTTCCTCATATTCTAGGATCAGTTACTGAGCCTTGGTCAGGGCCAAGGATAAGTAATCCTGGACTCTTAGATGAGGGGAGTCAAGTCCTGTTTAGTTGAGCGCTTGATTTCATACCAATGACTTTCACTTCTTTGGATATATCTTGGATCAGAGTGCTGTCAAGTTCCCATGTTTCTGGTCAGAGATCTGTGACTACATGTTCCTGTTCAGGGTGCTACTGAAGACTTTTGTTCTTCCTGAGTCTTCCCCAGTTAAGGCTATGCCACAGGCTTTCTGACTATTAACATAAACTCATGCTGACTTTCCTATTGAGACCCTTCTAGTACTCGTGGCATGTAATTCTACTTTGTCTGAAGGAGATCACTAATGTCTTAAGATTTCTTGATTATTTTTTTATCTTGTGGATTTTGGGGATAATTCCTGGAATACTCTTTACCCTTTCTTGCTACCTTATTAATGGAATCACAAATACTTAGAATATAATGTATGTTGGTAGATAAAGCAAGATGTTAAGATTTAGAGGACCTGTGTTTGAAGTCCAGTTCTGTTATTACATGTGTGACTTTAGGCAAGTTATTTAATCTCCTAAATCCCAGTTTTCACATTTGTAAGATGAAGTGGGATTGGATTAAATGGCCTTCAAGGGTTATGATCCTAAAATCTTATGACATTTCTGTTTATGACACCTGTTTCCTCATTTGT
This sequence comes from Pseudocheirus occidentalis, assembly GCA_028646575.1. Taxonomy (NCBI): domain Eukaryota; kingdom Metazoa; phylum Chordata; class Mammalia; order Diprotodontia; family Pseudocheiridae; genus Pseudocheirus; species Pseudocheirus occidentalis. The sequence goes on along the minus strand of JAQQSW010005707.1, from coordinate 10,573 downwards.
AAAATATGGGCACTAGACTAGGTTCCTTCTGACTGCCTTAGAGCTCCAAATCTATGATCTTATGAATGTGAATTATTTGAATAGAATAATCCTTATGCAACACAATTTCATTAGTCAATGGATTTTCCAGCTGGAAATGATTCTAGAAGGGTCCAGATGTTGCTAATGAATGTGTATTCCAGCATGGTTCCATTTGAGGGGTGTGGATGGGAAGATATTGATATATTTTAGGCAGGTTGACAAGTTGATGAGTGAACCTGGAATTCCCATTTCTCCTCATTCATGATACCTACTAAATAAGCCCTTTCTACACATCTGTAACACTATTTACTAGACACCAGGCTTTATCAGAAAGTTAAATCTTCTTTGAAAAACAGCATATAAGGAACATTAAGGAGGTTAGATTTGTGGTAGAATGTGGACCAAAACCACACAATATGAGAGGGTGTTGATGGGCTACAATCAACACTTCTGGAGGGAGAGCCTACATCAATTAGAAAACCAATCAGAAGGCCATATGCATATTTCTCTGAGGTCCTCCAGAACACCACTCCATCAATCGAGAGTCAACAACTGTTATTGAACATCTGTTAAGTGCAAGACAGGCCTTACAGCTAAGTCAAAGCTCAAGACTTCCTGGAAGAAGAATTGATGTGTTATTCCCTTGGATTTCAGTTTTATTAACTTTTTTTTCAAGTATTTGGAGTTTCAAATTCTGCAACAGAACATTTCCAGAGTGTGGAATTGGCCTTGGATTCCTTAAGACCATGTAGTAGAGCACAGGCTCTGGATGGTTCTGTCAGTCTGGACCAGTTACAACAAGACTATAAAATCTATAGAATATAAACTCCTTAGGGCAAGGACTGTCTTTTGTCTTTCTTTGTGTCCCAACACTTAGCATAGTTCTTGGCATGCAATATATGCTTGTTATCTGATTGTGCCTGATCTCTGAACATCCTCCATGCTAAATTAAGATGCTGGGGCACTGTCATTAGTTGTACTGTTGCACCTTTAAAATTTCTATGTCCTCCCAACCTCCAAGCAACTGACTACTCCTATACATCTTGTTTCCTTCAACTAGAATGTATGCATCTTGAGAGCAGGGACTATTTTGATTTCTTAAGTTTATCCCTGGTGTTCAGCATGGTGTGTGGCCCAGAGGAAGTGTTGGATAAATTCATTCATTCATTTACACATGGTCTTATCAAGAAGGTAATATTTTTTTGGTCCTAGTCATCTGTTGGCTTTTTTTGAGTAATATATAGTTATTTAATCCCTCAGGAACACAGTGTGTTCATCTGTCAAGAGGGAATGATAATGTCTACACTTCTTATTTCAATAGGGTAGTAGTTATTTTGGGGAGAGAACAATTCAAAAATGCCAAATTATTTCATTGTTTTGTTGTTAATCTTCTGGTTCCCAACTTTTCCAGTGAAGCTCAATTAAGAACAATTCTGAAACAAGTTGCTTTTCCACTATAATTACTTTAAATCCAACATCCTGTGGACTCATGCACAGGTGGGTAAAAAAATGGCTTTTTGTAATTCAGGAAAAGTATTTAGACATGAAATCATGTTCTGTAGGCTCTTGGAAACCATCTTTGGAAGGGAGATGGGGATGATGCTAGTGATGATGGCAGTAGTCATGGTACTGATTGTTTTCTTAAACCATAGGCTTGTGAACCCTGTTAGTGGAGGGATAATCTGCATAGACCAGAAAAAAAGAGGCCCAAAGTAAAAGGATATTTATGCCTCTATTAGAAGAACTATGGCTTTGGACTCTTCCAGATTCTCCACCACCCTCCCTATGAAGAAAAAGTTAAATACATCCTCTCTATCTAGGCTGTCTGCTCATTATTGTTAATCCTTTGCTTTCCTAATTAGAAAAGTAGAGTTTTCTTCCAACACGGATCATGGAGTGGGTCTGTGTTTCAATTATAAATATTTTTCTTTCAGCTGGATAAGGGTAATGAATAGATCCTTATCAAATAATTTGATAGACTTTCCAAGATCCAGCAACTTGTGCTAATGAGGTATATAGCAATCTCTCCGGTACTTGAATTTTGGGTGTTATTCTAGACAAGGGCAGAGAAAGGGTTCTCAGGGGCAAATTGTCATTTCTGGTCAGTTTTGTTTGCAAGAGCAGAGGCTGCCCCCAACTCATTTCCCTTAGGTGCCAACTCAAGTCAATGATCGCTGAGGCATGTTACAGTTTGTGGTAGTGAAAAGAGCTCTGGATATGGAGTCAGTGAGCTTATGTTCAAATCCCAACTGCCATCTACTATCACTTTTAACGTCCCTTAGCCTCAGTTACCCCATCTGTAAAATGAGGGATTTGGACTAAATGACCTCTAAGGCCTTTTACAGCTCTGAATTATGATCCTTTGAGTTACAGAGAGGTTAATTTTGAATTGATGGATCAAAGCCTCCTAAGAAGTAGGAGCTCTCCAAAAGAATGAGTTGGCTCAGCAGGCACTGAGTTCTCTAGCACCAGAAATTTTCAAACAGAGGCTGAATATTAGTTTACTTATTCAGATAAGATCATGGGGATTTCTATTCAAGTATATATTAAACTATCACAGAATTACAGATTGAGAGCTGGAAGGGACTTTAAGAATCCAACACTTTTCATTTTACAGATATGAAATGATAGAGATGAAATGATTCCTTTGATATCACACAGACAGTAACTGGTGGAAGTAGGGTCTGAACCCATATCCTCTGGCTCTAAATCCAGCTCTCTCTTTTCTCTCCCATGCTGCCTCAATGAATAGATAGCCCATCAGGTCCCACCCAACTCAGATATCTTGTATGCATTCCTTGAGGTAAAGAACTCACTTTAATTTTTTTAATTGTATATTTTATTTTTCCATTATATCCCTATCCCACCCAGAGAGTCATCCCTTATAACCACCACCCACTCCCCATGCCCCGCAAAAAGAAGAGGAAAGAAAAAAAATGAGCAAAGCTAACCAACTGATCCACCAAGTTGGATGTGATATGCAATTGTTCACACTCATAGCAGAGATGAGAAGGGCAAATTCTCTTTAAGGCCATGCTTGATCATTTTAATTACACAGCAATAATTTTCTTGATTCAGCTGGCAAGTTTCCTCTACTAATTGTGAATTTTCCTTTCTGCCACCCGCACCCCAACTCTTGCATGCTCGTGTGTGTGCTCTTGCGTGCACACGTGTGCATGCACACACACACACACACTTTTTCCATGGCAACCACTCAAGATAAGTTGAGTATAAATTTTACACCACAAAGTCTCAGAGAACTACTAAACAGAGGTGAGGTTGCTCCCAGAGGTATGAGATTGACAGATGCCTGCCCTGAAAAACGTCAGCGTGGTGCTGCTCTTTCGAATGCAGTTGTTTTTGAAGTTTGGAACTAATTCAGCTTATGGCCTGTCAGGCACAAAGCCTGAGTGTGCAACTAGATCTTGCTTACAGGGGAGCAAATCTGGATGAGAGGGAAATGACCGGCCATTACCCATTATTAGCTGGCAGGAAATCAGAAGCCTAGGCATTTTGTTGGGGGAAAGTTGCCAATCCAAGAGGTACCCTTTAAATAAAAGACAGAAGAGAAAAGAAAATAGATAAAGAAAAAAATGGAAAAGGAAAAGGGTCTTCTGCCTCTGTGAGCGGACTTTAGAAAGCAAAATAGTTATGAAATAGATGGATGAAAGGATATCTTGTGCCAGGCCATAGGTGTGACTGTCCCTAGAAAGACTGTTGGAATTTAGAGCCAAAGGAAAAGTTAGCAAATTCATGCTCTGTTATTTATAATATTTGCAACTTTGGACAATTCACTTCTGCCTCTATGGGCCTTAGTTTCTCCTCCTGTAAGATAAGGAGTGTGGTTTCTAAAGTGCCTGAAAACTCTAAACCTCTGATCCTATAATTCCACACCCCCTCAACTCTAGAGGCACATCCCATATAGGGTCATAGATTTAAAGGTAGAGGGAAGGCAGTTGAGGAACAAAGAGATTAAGTGATCTGTCCAAAAATCACACTGCTAAGTGTCTGAGGTAGGGCATCATATTAGAGAAGAAACTGTGGTCCACGATCGTTGTTGACCACTCACTCAACCATGTCTTCCACTGTTTTCTACCTCATTGAGAATAACAATAAAAATGCTTAAAACTCAATCATATGGTAATAGAGATAGTCCCAAAGATAAACCTTTATCACTCCCTTTAGGAGATAGGAACGGAGGAGTGAAGGTAGATTGGTGACAGTGGCAACTCCTCTCCAGAAATAAAAAAGAGGGAAGGGAGTCAGAATTGCATAATAAAGTACTCTGCAAACTTTTTTAAGCGCCATGGAAGTGCAAGTTATTGTTTGATATAGGAACTCATAGTGTGAAAACTTTCACTGATAAAGATTAGTAACCAATTTGTAACTATAGAGTCTTCTAGAGTTGCCTGGGGATGCCAAGAGGCTGAGTGACATGCCTTGCATGGGTCACATAGCCATTATGTGTCAGAGGCAAGACTAGAACCCAGACTTCTCAAATCTAAGGCCAACTCTGTTTTTATACCATGCTACTTTCTTTGGCTGTTGCTGGTGGTAATGTTGTTAGCTAGAATAATAATATCTTTATTACTATTGTGAATAATGTGAATGAAGAATGAAGAATATCTATTTCAAGTGATGAAGTGAATGAAGAATATCTATTGACCATATTATGTCACATGATCCTCTGTTCTCAAAGTCCTTGCTCCACTGTCCTACCACCACTCACCCCTTGCCAAACCCAGTCCTCGATTACTCCTGCCATCTGTCTCTAGCACTCCTACTCAAATCCTCCTGAACAGAGCTAGGGAAAGTATAATTAGCACTTACTGTTCTTTAGTTGATTCTCTATTCACCAAGGCTATTCCAAGCCATCTCTTATATTTTTATATCTCCCACTCCACCCCCACCATACCCCCATGCTCTCAGCCAAGATTCTTACCACATCCCTAGTTAAGATATGGAGGATGTTTGCAGTGAGTTTCTTCTTGACACCTTTTCTACTTTGCGAAACCTCTTAAAGTCATCTCCACACAATCTCTGTTTCACTACCGATCTTATGTGGAGCTCACATTTCTGCTTGCTAAGATATGGCCTTGATCTCATCATTTACTGTCTTCTCTGGAAGGTTCCCACTTCTATGATGCCCTCCCCCAGCTCTCTCTAATCTTCAATCTCTCCCTATCTATTCATTCTTTCCTTGTTGCCTTCAAATATACCAGTCTATCCTGTCTTTAAAAATCTCTCAGTATACCCTACCATCACCCCAAGCTATTGCACCATATCTGTCCTCTCTTTTTCACCAAACTCCTAGAAAAAAAAACTGTCCATATTATCTGCCACTTGAGTCCTCTCACTCACTTCTCTATCCTTTAAAATCTTATTTCTGCCTTTATCACTCAACTGAAATTTACCTCTCTAAAGTTACTAGTGACACTTAATTGTCAAATTCAATAATCTTTCCTTAATCCTCATCTTTTTAGACATACTGTGTGATTTGACATTGTTTGTTACTCACTAAACCTGGGCCCTCTCTCTTCTCTGGGTTTTCATGACACTATGCTTTCCTGGTTTTCCTCCTACCTATCTGACAGCTGCTTCTTAGTTTATTTGGTGTTTTATCATTCATATCATATTTTCTTCTTTTTGCTTCCTCCTCCTCCTCCTCCTCCTCCTCCTCTTTCTTTTGTCATTAAGTGCCTTGTCCAGTGTTGCATAGCTATTAAGTGTCTGAAGCCAGATTTGAACTCAGGTCCTCCTGATTCCAGAACCAGTGCTCTATCCACTGTGCCATTTCACTGCCCCTCATATCATATTATCTAACTCTGGGAGGTTTTTTTTGTCATCCCTAGGCAGATGATTTAATGCTAAATTAAGTAACCCAGAAAATCTGTTAAAACTCACAAATCTAAGTCCCTGTCTCTCTCCTAACCTCTAGTTGCATGTATCTCCATTTGTTATTGTTCAGTCATTTCAGTCATGTCTGACTCTCCATGACCATATTTGGGATTTTCTTGGCAAAAACCCTGGAGTGGTTTGTCACTTCTTTCTCCAACTCATTTTACAGATAGGGAAACTAAGGTAATCAGAATTAAGTGACTAGCCCAGGGTTACACAGCTAATAAGTTTCTTAGGGCAGATTTCAACTCAGGTCTTCCTGACTCCAGGCCCATTCTGTCACCCAGAATCTCCATTTATCTATCAAATATTCAAACTGGATGTCCCAAAGGTATATAAAACTCATCCTGTCCAAATCCATAACTCATTATCTCTTCCCCCAAACCCTTCTTCTGAACTTCCCTATTTTTCTTTCAGGCATTACAATCCTTCTAGTCACCTCAAGTTTCCAACCATAGTATTATCCTTGGTACCCTACATCTCTCACATTATATATCCCTTAGAATTCCTAGCTCCCAACATCTGTTCATCATCTCTCTCTATACACACATAGCCAACACCATAACACAAGCCCTTATCACTTTTCCCTTGGACTCTATGATAATCTTCCAATTGGACTCCTTGTCTCTAGCCCTTCCCTACTCCAAACCATCCTTGACTCAACTGCTAAAGTGATCTTCATAAAGTTCATGACTTTCTAAAGCTCTGACCATGTCACTCCTCTACTCTACAAACATCAAAGCTTTTTATCACCCTTAGGCCCAAATCTAAACTCCTTTGGTGTTTAAAATCCTTTACAGCCTGTGCGCAGCCTACTTCCCATCCTTGCTACACATTTCTGCCTTTCTTACATACTGTGGTCTAGCCAAACCCTCTTGTTTTTTTTTCTTCACACAAGAAAATTCATGACCTACTCTGGACCTTTACACTGGCTGTCCTGCATGCCTGAATGCCTTCTTTCTTCACTTCTAGCTCTTAGAATTATCTCCCTTTCCCTTCATAATCTAACCCAAGTGACATCTTTTATATGAAACCTTTTCTTCTCTCTTCCCCAGCTCCATTACCCTATGCTCTAAAATGGCCTCAAATTTATTTTCTTTAATTATGTTTTGGTAACAGGGAGCTGTTCACCACATGGTACCAGGATAGGACGGGCTCAAGGCCCCTTTATCACCAGTAAGCTCACGGCAGTTATTGCCATGCTTACCACAAGGAAGACTCAATGAGTGTGTGCCTTTTATATTCAAAATCCATTTTGGATAAACAATCATTCAAAGGGTTTTTCCTTAGTAAGAAGTAATATCTAAGGACCCCTTTTCAGAATAATATGTTTTAAATAAATAAAATGCATAGGTTTATAAAACATATTCAGTATTTAATAAAATTTCAACATATATGTTTATGCAGAGAATATTTTGTAATTGTATGTATCTTATTCATTTTATTCATATAGACAGATGAATATATACACACATGTACACATACATATATGTATTGATATACATATATGCGGAAGGGGAGGAAGGAGAGAGGGAGAGGGAAAGAGAGAGAGAGAGGAGAGAGAGACACAGGGAGAGAGAGACAGAGAGAGAAGGAGAGAGATAGAGAGAGAAAGAGACAGAGAGAAAGAGAGACAGAGACAGAGAGAGAAGAGAGAATAGAGAGAGAGAGAGAACCTCAGATTAGTAAACCCATAAAGGAGAGGGGAAAAGGACAATAATTTATTTTAAAAATCCCTTGCCTTTACGGGACACATTGTCCCAGGGAGGCTGCAATGTGCACATGGATAAATAAATAAAATATTATTTGAGAAAAGAGCAGGAATGTTGCTCCAATGAGATAAAGGATATAAAGCACTTTAAAATCTGTCAAGTGCTACATAAATGCCAGTTATTATGATTATTGTCACTGACAGTCAGCAGGCCTCCAGTGTGGTGATGACAGTTCCTTGTGCCTTCTGCTGTATACCTCCTGAGCCCAAGCAATGTTTATAGAACAATCTAAAGTTGTGCTGGTAATGCTTAACGACATACACACCTTTAACTTTAGTTGGCATTGTTGTCACTTTGTAAAGTCTAGATGAGCAACAAAACAATAAATCAAGCCCTAATTTCTACTAATTGCTGATTTCTGAGATGCAAATATTTGTATTGAAAATTTAATGAAGTAATCTCAAGAGTCGGTTAGAGCTGGCTCCAGCATTTTCCTGGAAACATTATTTAAAAAAAGATTGGAAGAGGCCCCTAAACTGAGCCTTGAAGGAAGGAAAGGATTCTACTAGGTAGAGTGCATTCTGGGCATGGGGAAACCTATGAACAAAGGCATGGTGCTAGCCTGAGTAATTGTTGTTTTCTCCTAGAGACAAAAGGGAACCATTGACTATTTTAAAGCAAGGGAGCGACATGGCCTTATCTATGCTTTTTGGGGCATCTTTGTGGGAAATTAATTGGAGTTGAAGAGAGAATGGAGGCAGTGATGCCAAAGGAAATTTTGATTCATTAAGGATCCCCTCATGTAGTAGAAAAGGCACTGGCATTAGAATTGGAAGGCCTGGGTTCAAGCTCTGATTCTACCACTAACTTCCTGTGTGAGCTTGAACAAGTACCTTTTCCTCTCTGGGTCTCAGTTCCCTCTCTCATTAAATGAGGAGGCTAGACCACATGGCCTCTCAGCACCTTTTCAGTTCTGACATTCTCTTTTCTATGGCCCATCCCATCTATAGCATGCTATGCTCTAAGGGTCCTCCTTTTTCAAACATTCAACATTCTAAGGTAATTCCTCTCAGCTCTAACTTCCTATGATTTGTGAGTGCAGGGTTTAATCCATAAGGGAGAGCCAGCGATATCTGTGAGTTGAGCTTTATTTTGGAGAACAAAAAACTCTCCTTGGGTAGATGTTTGGCTTTAGAGGATCTTTTCAACACCAGGAGAGGCCTTTTGATTAATTTTTACAACTCCAGACCAAATCAGAGCAGCCCAAGGGCTAAACAGAGAAGCAAATAATGATGGAAAGAAGAGGGGAATGGGGAGACTGAAGTCAAAAGACCTCTGAGTTATTTACAATTCAGGCGAACCTCAGGGCAGGTGAATGACAAAGCTCCTATACACTTGGATGGGAATAAATGAAAGCAGAAAGTTTCTGGCTTATAGCTGAGTAAAATTGAGGTAAGATAATCATTACCCATCCAGGGCTGATCCCTTCTGGTTCTCACTTCAACCTCAAAGGCAGGAAGAGAATGTCAGGAGCTCTCTTATGTTTATTTTTCTGATAGAACAGTTTATTCCATCTGGACAGACCTGGGTATCTGCCATGATGGTGTGCTTTCCAGTAATTGATAATATGTTCAATCTCTTTCCTAGGAAGTCAAGTTCTAGCCTTGTTCTAAACCTGGCAACTGTGGAGAGATTTCAGAGAATCCATAAATTTGGATTGGGGAAAAATGACATTTTTATTTTCACTAATCTGTAATTAAATATTAGTTTCCTTAATTTATTTTAAAATGTTTTTTTCTCTGAGCAGAGGTCCATAGGCTTCACTATACTGCCAAAGGGGCTTATGATACACAAAATATATATATTAAGAACCCCTGGTCTAGCCCCACAGAAGGTTTATTTCATGGTTTACTTGTAGGACATCAGCTATGACACAAGGAAAGGAAGGAGAGCTTGTCATCTCTGCAGTCAACCTCAGGAGCATCTTCAGGAAGACTTCCTTTTTGTAAACCCTTGAGAATGTGTGCACTGAAAAATAAAACTAGAAATAAAGTCAGGGTCCATGGATTGGTCAATGGGCAAACCAATTATGGCATGCGGATATAATGGAATATTATCCCATCATAAAGATAGTAATGAAGAATTTAAAGAATCACATGAAAAGTGATGAAAACTGAGCCAAAGCAAGGCTAATAGAAGTGGAAACAAAAGGATTCATAAAACCTGTAAATGAAAATAGGCAACTTGGTGGCGCCATGGAGGGAGTGCCAGGCCTGGAGTCAGGAAGACTTATCTTTGTGAGTACCAATCTGTCCTCAGACACTTACTAGCTATGTGACCCTGGACAAGTCACTTAAGCCTGTTTGGAGAAGGAAATGGCAAACCATGGCAGTATCTTTGTCAAGAAAACCCCAAATGGGTTCATGAAGACTTAGGACACAACTGAAAAAGCTGAACAACAACAACAAAAATGGAAACAACAGAAGACAAACTCAGATCAAATGCAATCTCAAATCTCAGGTCTGAAGACAAGATGATGAAACTTGCTTCCTTCTGCTCAGCATAGAGAAACAGAGGACCACAAACCAGGAAAGTTCAGGGGATGCCAGATGTCTCGTCAAGGGGTTTTGCTGAACTCTACCCCTTTGTTATAAGGGTTAATGGGGTGGTGGGGGAGAATTCTAAGACATGACATAGTGGTGGGAAAATAAAGAACATTATTAGAACTGAAAGAAAGGAAGGAAGGAAGGAAGGAAGGAATGAAGGAAGGAAGGAAGGAAGGAAGGAAGGAAGGAAGGAAGGAAGGAAGGAAGAAGGCAAGGAAGAGAGAAAGAAAGAAAAAGAAACAAGAAAGGAAAAGGCAGGAAGGAAGAAAAGAAAGGCAAAGAGGAAGTAAAGAAGAAATGAAGGAAGGAAGGAAGGAAGGAAAGAAAGAGAAAGAG
>JAQQSW010005706.1:0-14121 GCA_028646575.1 Pseudocheirus occidentalis | reverse complement strand
TTAGTTAGATCTGATTTTATTTGTGTGAAAAGTGTTTGTAGTTGTGTTCATAAAGGTACTGGGTTTGTTTTGGCAGGTAGAGTCCCAAATATTTTATAATTTCTACAGTAGCTTAAAATGTTCTTTTTAGTTCTTTCTCTGAATGTAAACATCTCTTTCCATCATGAGTCTTTTGGAGTTGTCTTATAACTTTGCATTGCTGAGAAGAGTCCAGTCTTTCAAAGTTGGTCATCACATGACCCATCAGATTTGTAAAAAGGACAAAAAAGGAACATAACAGTTCTTGGAGGGACTAGAGGAAAACAAACATACTGATGCACTGTTGGTGGAGCTATGAACTGGTTCAAGCACTCTGGAAAGAAATGTACAACTATGTCCCAAAAGTTACTAAATCATTTATACTCTTTGATCCAGTGGTACTGCTACTAAGCTTATATTCCTAAGAGAACAGTGAAAGAGGAAAAAGACCCATATGTACAAACATGTTTTTTGCTATTCTTTTTTTATGTAGTGGCAAAGAACTGAACAACAAGAGTGTGCCCATCAATTGAGGAATGCCTTCAATTATAGTCTCTGAATACAATGGAAAACTATTGGATCATAAGAAATTGTAAAAGGGATGGTTTCAGAGAAATTTGGGAAGATGTATATGTAGTGATACAGAATGAAGTGAGAAGAATTAGACATACAATTTGTACCATTAATAACAACTATGAAGACAACTTCGAAAGACTCAATAACTGATCAATGCAATAAGCAACAACACTGCCATTATGGACTAATGATGAACTAACTATGCTAGTGATCTCTGTACAGAGAGGTGACAGATTCAAAATTCAGAACAAGACATACAATTTTGGATATTGCCAAGATATGAATCTGTGTTGCTTGGTTTTCCATATTTGTTACAAGGCTTCATTTTTCCTTTCTCTTTTCCCATTTGGGATAATGGAAGAAACTGGAGAGAAAATATCAACTTGCTAGTTAAAATGTTAAATTCAATATAATTTAAAAAATAAAGTAAGAGGCAAAGTCGTCTTTGGACTTTATAATCCAAAGACTATAAAGAGAGGGAGAGGAGTAAGAAGTATTGGAATTTTTAGGAGAGAAAAGAAATTTTGGAATAGTTTTTGTGGGGAGTGAGGTAGGGAATAATAAGAGGGGAATAAAAAGATTACCTTGATGTGGGGAAGGCCCAGTTGAAGTTATAATAATTAGCATGGTTGTGTGGTCTCCTCGAGCTCCATTGAGCAGCAAATGAGTAGGAAGAAAGGAGAATGGTGAGAGTAATATAGGGCTGTAATTTGGCAAGGGGCAAGTGGCAAATTGGTGATGGGAGAAATGATTCAAGAGCAGAGAGCTCTGTGTAGATTTAAATTGGATAACTATCAGATCAGGATAGAAAGGGGGAACAGTGATGTGTGAGCAGAGGTAGTGGCCTGAGAAAGGATGGAGGAGTGAAGCAATTGTAGGTCATGATGAGAGTGAAGAACAGGTTTAGGAGGGGTGAGATATAGGGAAATAGGAAATTATAGGTTAGGGTTAGATTGTGGGACAAGGTGGGATCCAAGGTACAACAATCTTTATGAAGTGTAAGGAAGGAGGAGGTCATGAGCAAAGAATTATTAGAGTTTTGAGGACTTGGGAGGTTATGGAGCATCAATATGTATATTGAATTCACCTGGTATAAGGGCATGACTTGGGGAGGAGAGGAAGAATATGAGCCAGATGATTAATTAAGGAGAAAGAATGACCTTGAAGCAAGTAAACAACAGCAATGATAATCTGGATTGAGTAGAAAATTTTAATCGAGTGAACTTCAAAGGAAGAGAGGTTGCTGAATGGTGGTGACAAAGGAAGTGGCCATAGGGAGCAAGGAGTGTTCCAACTTCCCCTCTGTGCCAGTTTATTTATGTGGAGGGAAAAATGGGGAAATGGTCATGGTGGTGAGTGACGGTATAGCCTACGTCAAAGAGGAGGGCCAGGGACATAGTGTTGTCTGGGGAAGTCAGATCTCAGCAGGCCTAGTAGACAGATGGAAGCAGAGGGAGAGAATGATGCAGAATGAAGGGAAGTGTTTTCACTATGGAACAGGAATTTCAGAGTGAATGAATACTGCTAACAAGTATGCAATAAAAACAAAGTATCACTTTGCTGCTTTTTGGACTCTCTGGTGACTTTAAAACAAAGTCTACATTCCACAAATAATTGTAGAAAATTTCCTCCTCTGGGTTGCTAGGTAGCACAGTGGATAGAGCACTGGCCCTGGAGTCAGGAGGACCTGAGTTCAAATGCGACCTCAGACACTTAACACTTACTAGCTGTGTGACCTTAGGCAAGTCACTTAACCCCAACTGCCCTGCCTTCCCCCTCCAAAAAGCAGAAAAAAGAGAGAGAGAATTTCCTCCTGTTACCAGTCTCCACTCTATTAAATAATATTTATTTAATAAATGAGAAAGATAGAAAGGCAGAGATCACAAAACTTTCCCCCCTATAAGGAGATGTCTTCCTCCATCTATATAGCAAAAATCTCTAATCTCCTAAGATTAAATCAGCCTTACTGGGTATAAAATTCATTAACCATGTAATCAATAATAACTTAAGGACATAAATGAGTATTTCCATTATTTTAGCTGTGAGAAAGATCCTATCCTACTTGTTAAGGTAACTTCTGAAAATGCAGTCTCATCATTTAGTTCAGTCAAGACACCAAGTAATGTCTCTTCTCAAGAATTCTTTTCATCAGCATTTTGTAAGACAAAGGTTAAAAAGTCCTTTAAGAACAAAGCCCTCTCCATCTTCTTTTTCTCCATCTTCTTTATTTTCTCTCCAAATATCTCTCTACTCTAGAGAGTAAATGACTCTCTAGAGTCATTTTTTTTTTGGTCTCCATAAAATAATGGTTGACAGCTCTCCCAAGAAAGTTTTTCTCCATGCTCTTTCTCCATCTTCTGCAGTTTATCTCAAACACCCTCCATTGTCTTTCTCAAAAGCTACCATCTTCCCCTGTCAAATCGTAAACATTCTTCAATGGCTCTTGAAGCCATAGTAACAGCAGTTAGAGTATCTGTAGGAGAAGCTTTTGAGACAGATGTCATGTTGAAAGAGTTTTCCATTTTCCTCTCTTTTCAGAGAGGTTCAAAGCAAAGTCTTTTCAGGGTCATTGAAGTCACTGTTGATATTTCTGGTAAGAGACAGGACCTAGCCACATTTCAATTCAGATAATTGCATTCTAATCAAATTCCTGCTGACATTTCAATGGAAAACAATGGTATTCTTCACCTTCTCTTTCACAGGGTGTAGACAGTTGCCCGTCTGCTAAGAATTTATTGGGTTTCTTTAAGTGAAGATGGATACATCACAGCAGGGAGTTAAGTGATACAGTTAATGGTTAATTCTTGCTTCATTAATTCTAACCCAGTAACTCTCATTTAAATCGAGAAAACCCAATGTACTTTCCAGTAAATGTTTGGTAGCAGAGCAGTAAGACGCTTTCATGTTACTTAAATTACTTCTCTTTTGGAGTAGGAAGACTTTTAAAAAAGTGTATTTATTGGTATCCCATTGAGAATGATGCATATTTAAAAGTAAACCCCATTTGTGCAAATAAATGATTAAAATAGACTTTCTGAAATAATTTCCTTGGATTTGCTTCTTTTCCTTTAAAACCTATGTGTTCACTCTCACTCAATCATGCAAACTCAGTAATGCTCCAAAGGCTGCCCATGCATTAGCGTGCATTAATGAGTTTCTGCTGAATAATCTCTGTTGGTCACCTTGGGGACAGAGCCTGAATTCCTCAGGTTGAGAGGCTACATGTAAATGCAAATGATCTTTTAGTTGTTGATTGGAAAGGGGCAGGTGTTATAAGATCTAAGTGTGGCAACTGAAGAGCTCTTTCCAATTAGTGATTTTAAACAAGACTGAGGTTAGAGAAGAGGAAAGTGATCTTCTATGGAAGTAGAACTCTCTGACCTTAGATAATGACCTCATCTCTGACCCTGCTTCTTGAACTTCTATCTCTGAAGGATATTTATTAGCCTTGGAGCATTTAATGAGCTTGACATGTTATATATGGATATACAGATCCTTCTGATGGTAGGTGTCCCACCACCCCTCCATCAGCTGGGTATGAAGAAAATGAAACAAACATTTTCATTAGAGATTTAAATGAAAGGTACTTGGAAATTTTATATAGGGAACAAAGCCCTAAATGTATGAATTACAGAGAAAGTGCCCAATCTGCTTTGGTTAACGTAGCTTTCCCCCCCCCCCCAAATAATACATGGTCAAAAGATACGAACAGTTTTCAGATGAAGAAATCAAAACAATTTATACTCATGAAAAAAAGTTCTAAATCACTATTGATTAGAGAAATGTGTATTAAAACAATTCTGAGATACTACCTCACTCACATCTATAAGACTGACTAATATGGCAGAAAAGGAAAATGATAAATAGTGGAGGGGATATGGGAAAATTGGGATACTAATGCATGGTTGGTGGAGTTGTGAACTTATCTAATCATTCTAAAAAGCAATTTGGAACTATGCCCAAAGGACAATCAAATTGTGCTTACTCTTTGATCCAGCCATTATTAGGTCTATATCTCAAAGAGATTTTTTAAAAAGGAAAAACACCTATTTGCAAAAAAAACCCCAACAAACAAACATTTAAAGCATCTCTTTTTGTGGTGAAATGAACTAGAAATTAGGGGGATGTCCTTCAATTGGGGAATGGCTGAATAAGTTGTGGTATATAATTGAAATAGAATACTATTATGCTGTTAGAAATGATGGAGGGGATGGTTTCAGAAGAACCTGGAAAGACTTACACAAACTGATGCAAAGTGAAATGAGCAAACCAGGAAAACATTATATATATAGTAACAGCAATAGTGTATGATGATCAACTGTGAACGACTTAGCTGTTCTCTGCAATACAATGATCCAAGACAGTTTCAAAGAACTCATGCTGAAAAATGCTATCCATTTCTAGAGAAAGAACTGACAGAGTCTGAATGTAGATCAAAGAGAGCAAAGAGAGAGAAAAAGAGACAAGGAAAGAGAGAGAGAGAAGATGGGAGGAGTGGGGGAAAGGAAATAAAGACAAAGAGAGAGACAGACAGATAAACTCAGGATGACACTGATGTTGTAGATCTAGGTGACCAGGAGGGTAGTAGTTGAAAGCAAATTTTCAAAGAGAGAATGTTAGAGGTGAAGACAGATGTTTCTGTTTTGTATATGTTGAATTTAAGCTACTTTGACCATATGAGAGGATTACTTCATAGTAGATACTCAATTGATTGACAATCCTTATGAATCTAATGATTCTTGTTTCCATGAAACTGTCTGACTTAAAGTTAGAAAATTCCTTCTAGCCTCCATTTAACTCAGATGGGAATTCTGACCTTAAAATATCCCAATTAAGGTTTCAACCAAAAAGAAACCTACTAGAGCTATTTAGAGGCTGAAACAAACAAGTCCACTCCAGTTCTGAAATCCCATTTGATTTACATACCAAAGGAGTTGAACAAGAACAAAAGTTAAGCAATGAAGGAAATGTGATTTCTATTTATCCACATTCTTGCCCTAACACCTACTTCACAAGGCTGTTGTGAGCATCAGAGAAGATGACATACCATACAATAAAATGCTTTGAAAACCTTAAAGTCATATGTAAACATTGGCTGCTATTCTGTCTGTTAGTAACAGCAGCAGCAACAACAACAACAGCCACAGGAAGTCAGAATATTGCCTGATATTGTCCAGTGCAAAACTTCACTGTCTCCCTAGGATGGATATTGATAAGCTATGGAATAGTATCCACAATATGGCAACCAGAATGGAAAAGAGCTTCAAGTCTGAGCTATTATAAAGATTGGTTGAAGGAAAGAAAGACTTTTTCCTTGGAGACAAAAAGACTTGGGGGGCGATGAATGATTCCTGTCTTCATGTATTGGAAGAACTATCATGTCAAAGAGGAAATAACCTTGTTCTTATGGTCCCAGAGGTCAGAACACTGATCAATGGGAGGAATTAAAAAAGAGACAATTCTAGGATCCATGTAAGAAAAAATTTCCTAATAATTAGTTATCCAAAAATGAAGTGGACTATCTCAGGGAATAGCATGCACCTAATCACTGGAAGTCTTCAAGGAAAGGCTAGAAAACCTTCTGTCAGGTATCTTGTAAAGGGAATTTTTGTTTAGGAATATGTTGGATGAAAATTAAAGGAAAAAAATTACAAATGTTTCATGAGATGTGGAAAAATTGGGACAACAACAATGTTGGTGGTGTTTTGAACTGATCCTACCATTCTGGAGAACAATTTGGAACTATGCTCAAAGGACAATCAAACATTGCATAGCCTTTGATCCAGAAATACCACTACAAGGTCTGTGTCCCAAAGAGATAGGAAAGGAAAAGGAAAAGGACCTATATGTACAAAAATATTTATATCATCTCTTTTTGCAGTGACAAAGAATTAGAAATTGAGGGGATGCCTATAAATTGGGGAGTAACTGAACAAGTTACGATATATGACTGTGATAGAGTACTATTGTGCCATAAAAAATGACAAGCAGGATACTTTCAGAAAAAGAAGTAAGCAGAACAAGGAAAACATGATACGTAGTAGCAACAATACTGAAATAATGATCAACTATGAAAGACAGCTATATGTGATCAAGACAATGATCCCAGATAATCCCAAAGGACCCAAATTTATGTATAACTTTATACTAGAATACTTTTTGTTGGTCAGTCATGTCCAACTTTTCATGACTCTGTGAAGGTCAGGCTCTTCTATCCCTCACCATGTCTCAAAATCTGTCCAGGCTCATGTTTGTTGTTTCTGTGGCACTATCTATACATCTCATCCTCTGCTATGCCCTTTTCCTTTTGCCTGCAATCTTTTCCAGTGTCAGGGTCTTTTCCAAGAAGTCCCATCTTCTCATTATGTGGCCAAAGTATTTAAGCTTCAGCTTCAGCATTTGACTTTCCAGTGAATAACTTGAATTAATTTTTTTTTAAAGTTTTGACAGATTTGATCTCCTTACTGTCCA
The DNA here is from genome assembly GCA_028646575.1 of Pseudocheirus occidentalis. NCBI lineage: Eukaryota > Metazoa > Chordata > Mammalia > Diprotodontia > Pseudocheiridae > Pseudocheirus > Pseudocheirus occidentalis. Next base: position 7,056 of record JAQQSW010005706.1, on the reverse strand, counting down.
AAGGTCCCTCAAAAATTCTCTCCAGCACCATGGTGGAAGCATCGATTCTGTGGTGCTCAGCTTTCCTCATAGTCCAACTCACAGCCATACATTGGCCCTGGAAAAAGCACAGCTTTGACTATCCTGTCCTTTGTCAGTAAGGTGCTATCTCTACTTTTTAGTATGCTGGCCAGATTTCCTGAAGCTTTCCTTCTGAGGAGCAAGTGTCTTTTAATTTCATGATTACAGTTGCCGTCTGAAAGTCAAATATCATCTTCAAGGATCATTAATTCTATTGGCGCCTAGAGTAACACTACAGAAGCATGAATGTCCACAATTTTACTTAGCTTCCATTGACATTTAGTTACTGCCTTATTATTCTACAGTATTTGCCATTTCTGAGCTATATTTTTCACAGTGAATATTTAACAACCAGCTCCCAGAACACCCCTGTCCCAAGGTTCCCGTTGTTCTCATCCCTTCCCGAACTTCACCATCCCAGTAATCAGCTTTTTTTTTTAAAGTATCTGATCATGTATTATATATCTACATGTTGGTAGCAGCAGCATGACATGGTGTAAATAGCTATGGAGTGAGGGAATCTCACTTTGAATTCCAGCTCTATCACGTACTACCTGCATGACCTTGGATAAGTCACTTCTCATTATGAATAAGGCAAAAAGTTCATTCTCTGGTACCCACCACTCTCTTGACTTGGCATTTACCTGCTTTGGGGAAAAAGAGGAAACATCCTGCCTTCAGGGTAAGAGGATAAATACCATTGAGCTCAGATCTGCCTTTTGGATAAATGGAGATACACCCTGAGACCAAATCCTTGGGTCTGTTAAGAACCTTCCTGAATCATTTCTTGATGATTAAGATACTTTCACTAGTCATCCCACCCCCTCCAATCCCAGTGATTCCATCACCCCAGCTATCATCATTCAAAACTGGACCTTTTTCCCCCTGTGCCCATCCCCTTCAGCCCGATCTCCCAAATATTTCACTCTGAAAGTACCTAATACTAACTAACTGTGTGCCAGTCCCTGTGCTAAGGGCTTTGTGAAGATTATTCCATTTGATACTCACAATAATCCTGGAAGGTAAGTGGTTCTCCTTTATTTCCATTTTGAGCTGAGAGAACTAAGACAAACAGAGGTTAAGTGACTTACCTAAACTTACTCAATGTGTGAGACTGGATTTTAACTCAGATCCTCCTGAATTCAGGCCCTGTGCTCTATCCACTGTGCCACCTAGCTGCCCCTCCTACCATGTTTTCTGGACTGCCTGTTCCATAGTAATAAATGTTCCTTTGTCTTTACTCTTTTCCTTTCTCACTCCTTTCATGTTTGGGATATCACTAAGACTTGACTTTTTCCTGATGCCAGGCTCCCTGACCCCTCTTCCTAGCACTTGCTTTCATGCACTCTCCAACTCTTTGGTTAGGGTGATGACTTGAACTACGTCTTGCAGGATTAACACTAAATCTTCCTCATTCTAGACTTGTAATCTGTTGTGCAAATTTCTTATTGACTTCCTATTTCTATTCAGGTAGCTTGTCGAATTAAAACTTTTGAGATGCTTATTTGGGTGCTATGTGACAAAAATATCACCCCCATTTCTGCCTTCATTTATAGTCTCTCTCTGCCTGCTGGGTCCCAGCACATGAACATATCTTCCGAATATGCAATGGGACTTCCTTGAATCCATAAATACCCTTTTTCTAGTCTATTTCTTATCCATAAATTTGACCTTTCCATAAGCGTAAGATAGGTATGTCTCCTACCACTTAACCTGATAACTGTGAGGTTGAAATGGAAGGATGGTTCAGTTTGCTTGTTACCCACATTTTGAGTATTGGTGCATAGACAGTTAAGGCTTTATTTATTCACATTATCATTACTACTATCCATCTCCTTTCACGGAATTTGTCTTTTAATAAACTTTTTGAATTTGATGGTTTTGTTCTGAAAGTCAAGTCTATTAATCCCTGCTTTAGAGAATAGCATATTTATGGTGAATGGGGAAATAAAATTCAAGTTTGCGTGGGAGATTCACCATTTACTTGGGAACAGTTTTGACATCATGGAGACTGTCCAGAGGAACCATCCAAAACCACAGAAACTTTGAGGAAATGTCACTTTCTGGCCGCAATGTTGGGGAAACAGCCAAAAATATCCCTTTCCTAGTTTCAGGGCTTCCTTTCAACTCCTTTCAAGTTAAATGTCCTCTCATCGATAGAGCTCTCAGTTTGACTTTAGCTACCTAAAAATTGCTCTCTCTAGAACTAGTTACTGGCTGTACTTTCACTCATTCCTCTCCCTCACTCTTCCAGGCTGAGATGGGAGTATTCCTTGCTCCCCATTGACAACATTCAGTAACTTCTCCTTTGAGGTCCACTCAGTCCACATCTACCACCCAATCAAATTTCTGGTGACTGTCGTCTACTGTTCTCTAGTATACTTCCTTTCTTCAATGACTTTAGTAGCTAGTTCCATCTTTAGTTACTAAGAAAGTCGTCTCCCAGTACTACCTGAGTTTTCCAGGGTACTGTGGTTACTTATTTCCTCTTTGGAAATTCAGAGATTTCAGTGGTGAGTCTGGTTTATAAGAGCAAAAATTCCTAGATCAATTCCAAATCTCAGAAATTTCCAGCTCCTTCCATGACCTTAAACAGAGGAAAGTCTTTGCATTCTCCTTTACCATCTTAATTGGCCTTTTTCATTTTTTTAAATTTCATTAAAAAAAATTGACCTTTTGCTTTGGAGGCAAGACTGTCTAATGGAAATGAAATCAGGAAAATACACTGGAACCTCAGATACATCACAGAGGCTCACATCACCAGAGCTCTTGAATTAATTCACTTTCAATTGTTTTATTATTGTTACTCTTTCTCAGGAGGTGGATGGCATGTTCCATCCTAAGTCCTTAGAAAAATTTAGTCCTTATCATTGCTGATAAGGGCTAAATCTGTCATAGCTGATCATTGTACAATGTTGTTACTGTATACAGTGTTTTCCTGTTTCTGTTCACTTCATTTCAAATACAATCTTAATACACAGTTGTGATTCAGCTCCCCCATATTTCTGAAAGTGGCTTTGTAGGCATTGTAGTTTCTTATCGGAAAGAACAACTGTTGTTGAAAGACTGGAAAATTAGAGGAAGATTTCTTTTTAAAATTCATTAGCTGGCAAGCTTAAAAATGTGCTTAGGTCAGCTGGAGTTTCATATATAGGAAATTACTTCTAATGTGAAAGCTAGTTGCCATGGTTTAGAAGTTGGAAACACACTTTCTTCCCTTCCCCCATCTACTTCCTCATTTTTCTAACAAGTTTTCAGTGGTCTTTTTTATTAGGGGCAATTGGTAACCCAGAGACAACAATTTATTCCTGTTTATTGCACCAGCATTAAAATTCAGACTCAAACTTTGTGGGAAAGACTATCAATAAGAGATAAAGTCTTGTCTGCCATGACATTTTATGTCCTGCTCTCTGAGAGATGATTCTTCTAGCATCAAGTTTTAAAACAATATTTGTGGGAATTTGTATATCCAACTATATATATTTGAGAGCTTTAATATTCCAAATATGAAATGGACAACTCTTAAGTTTTCTGGAAACAATAAGAATGACAAAGGTTTTTGAAAAGGTTTTTTAATTAAACTTTATTTTACTTCCAGTTCTTTCTCCTTTCCCCTCCCCCCGCCCATTGAGAAAGCAAGAAAAATAGAACAATAAAACCCGTTACAAATATGTGTAATAGAGCAGAACAAATTCTTGCATTAGCCATGTAAAATACAGAACCAAACAAAACAAGAAAACCTTTTCAATCTGTACCGAATCCATTACCTCTATCTGAAGACTGGTAGCATATTTCATTATGAATTCTCTGAAATTGTGTATCTGGTCATCATGTTGATCAGTCTTAAGTCCTAAATCTTTCACAGTTCTTTATCTTTACAAGATCATTGTGTTTTCTAGGGGTTATTTATCACTTCACGGCTTTTGAATACTGAAGGTTAGCTTTAAAATTGCATTTAACTATTTCTCTTAAGATTTTAGCTCTTAAGAGTTGAAGGTGTCATTAAGTTAATTCTACAGAAATTGATTAGAACTGGGACTTTAGATATTGTGTCATTCAACCCTTGGCTGATCAAGGCTAGAGAGGTCAAGAGACTTGCCTACTGTGACAATAGCTAGTAATGGACATAATTAGGGTTTGAATTTAGGTTCTCTGACTTCAAACTGAGGGATCATTTCACTACCCTAGATGGCCCTCATTGGCCAACCAAAGCAATTACAGAATGTCTATACATCTTCCACAGTCTCTCCAAGGCACTTTCCTTAAATGTAATTGTGATTCTTCCTAAAACCATCTTGCCAGGATCATAGGTTGCAGAGTTTGCATCAGCTAATTAAACTGATGTGGTCTGCATGTGCATCAGACCTGGGTTACATGTACTAAGTCAGTGGAGCTGCCTGCACCAGCTTTCTAAGCAAGCCTAAGGTGATGTTAAATAGGAGAATTGAAAAGAGAGAGAGGTGAAGGAAGAGGCAGAGAGGGAGAGAGACAGAGAGAGAGAAAGAGAAGAAGGGAAGGGGAAGGGAGGATAAGAAGGAGAGGGAGAGGCAGAGAGACAGAGAGAGACAGAGACAGAGACAGAGAGAGACAGAGAGACAGAGACAGAGACAGAGAGACAGAGAGAGACAGAGAGGCAGAGACACACAGAAAGACAGAGACAGACTGTAGGAGAATGTTTGATATGAGACCATAAATTTCCCTCTAGTCTTTTATTATTAGTGAGCCAGAAGTACAGGACAAAGAAAGGATCGGGGCCCTCCTGGTTTTCCCTGTACCTGCCTTCTCTCCCCAACCCATTCATTGTCATACAAAGGTATTAATTATTACACTTGGGTCCATTTTCTTTATTTGCAGTATATGAATAAGCTGTGACTCCAGAACTAAGTCAAAGGTGTTGTGATAATCAGCAAAGGTAGAGAGTAGGAAGATGGCAGAGCAGGAGAAAGCTGTACAATCCTGCTTCCCCAAACCTTATTCCATCAAGCACTAGACCAAACAATAAGCAGAAATATAAGAAACCAACAGCCAGTCTTTTTCCCATCAGAAGATCACAAATTCAACCCAAAAGAAGTGGCAAGTTGTACAAGGTACATGTAATCATCTTTTACATTGTACTGTGTTGCTTGTTTTGTTCCATGAATTGAAACTAAAACGAATTATAAAATACCTACAAGTGAACCTCAACCTACAACCTCAAAAGCACAGCTTGGCCACAAGATCCATTCAAATTCCAAGAAGAAATGAATAAAGAGTTAAAAAAAATAATTAACAAAGGTAATATAAATGTCGTGGAGCCTTTGGACAGTGTGTTCAATAATTAATGAATTAACAAGTTGTTCTTTATACCTCTGGGACTTTTTGGCACATCCTTTTTGCTCATCAGGCAATATATTACTTTTTCTTGTTTATAGAGTTTGTAATGATAGACGTGAATGTTTTGTATAAAGAATGTAGACACACAATTGGCCTGTATTTGGAGGTTTATTAGTGTTCTATTTTGGAAATATACATGTTATGCCTTCTATTAAGAATGATGAAATCGAGGCGGCTAGGTGGCGCAGTGAATAGAGCACCGGCCCTGGAGTCAGGAGGACCTGAGTTCAAATCCGGCCTCAGATGCTTAACACAAAAACTAGCCATGTGACCTTGGGCAAGTCACTTAACCCCAACTGCCTTCCAAAAAAAAAAAGCAAAAAAAAAAAAGAATGATGGAATCAAGCTGAAAAGAAGCTGGTAAAATACTTTACTAGATGTGCATGAGCTACTATGAAGTGTGTGAACCAATAATTATGGATCTGATCGGGTTTTGACACTTTCCAGTTTTGCAGAGAAGCTATGAGTTCAGTCACCTCTCTCAAGGAAACCATTCTGTTGCTCACATTCCTGATGCAAAGCTTTTGGTTTCTTGTTTGATGGAACTTGAATTTTCATTGTTTTGTACTTCTTTTGATGATGCAGATGAATAGAAATTGACCACCTTCTCTGTTGAGGATTCTCTCTCACTTTGCTTTCTTTACTTCTCAGGCCTTGGTCATTAAGTTGTACACCAAGGTTGAATATTTATTTTGTTCTCTGCAGTGTGCTGACTCCTTAACCTTTGAAATTCTGATTTAAATTGCAAATTAAGAGGACCTTGACTTTCTGACATGCTTTTGTTTTCTGTTTTGCATATTTCTCTTTTTGGCATCCCAGTTTTCTACTTCATGTATCAGCAAGCTCATGATGCAATCTTCCATTACCTTCCAACACATCCTCCCATGTCCTCTTCCATATATGCTCATTTTCCATAAGCTTCCTTTAATTTTCTTATTTCTTAAATATAAATTTTATAGATATTTTATCTTATATTTTCCACTGACTCCCTTCTCCCACCCCTCCCCTTATAATAAAGGATATTTTAAAAAGAAGAAAAATGTAAAAATTCCACAAACTTAACCAATATCAAGAAAGTCTGATGTTATGGGGGTTTCCACACCCATGAACCTCATTTCTGCAAAGAAACAGAGGGTGGTGTTTTCTAATATATATATTTTGGGGGGGGCAAAGTTTAGACATTAGATTTTTATAGCATTTAATTTTTTTGTTTTGTTGTTGTTCTATCCATTTACATTATCACAGTCATGTCTACTGCTTTCCTGGTTCTGCTCAATTGACTCTACATCAGTTCATTAAATTCTTTCCATGCATCTCCACATTCTTCATGCTCATCATTGTATCAGGAAGCACCCTAGCATACCCAAGGTATGTGCTGCTAGCACAGGTTCTTAGATCTGCTTTTCTAAAGGCAAGCAACTCAAAATGGGTTAACAATCTTTCTTTAATCAAATAAACATATCATTTACCTAGATCAGGGGAAAAAGTCAGCACCCTGAACTCCAGAGAATACAAACACAAGTTACAAGCACAAGTTACAAGCAGACCAAGAAAAAGATCAGCAGATGGGCTTCCAACCATTTGACCATCACATCCATTACCTATTCAAGTTACCAGAGAGGG
>JAQQSW010005705.1:0-14122 GCA_028646575.1 Pseudocheirus occidentalis | reverse complement strand
CCAGCACTTAGCCCAATATACTGCACATAGTAGGGACTTAAATGTTTACTCATTAATTTATCCATTCCTTCATTCCCTGTTCTGGGAAGAATGTTGAGAATGCTTAGCAGAAGAGCCTGGACATATAGACTGCTACTTCCTACCCATTTCCCACTTTGAGGTCTGACTGATGACTTCTGGTGAATGGAAGCTATCCAGCTAGATAAGTCTTCCTGGGGCAAGATTTCTTCATGTACTCTCAAGCCTGGAATGCCCAGGGTCCTCCTTTCCAATTCCCTTCCCATAGGGATTCACTGGGGAATCAGTGTCCTGATGTAACTGAAGGGTCTTCAGAGCCGCGTTTTTTCTCTCTGCCCCTCTTATTAAAAACCAGGCAGCACAACAAATAGAGTGTCAATCCTAGATTCAGGAAGACTCATCTTCTGAGTCCAAATCTGGCCTCAGACACTTACTAGCTATGTAACCCTGGGCAGGTCACTTAACCCTGTTTGCCTCAGTTTCCTCATCTGCAAAATGAGCTGGAGAAGGAAATGGCAAACCACTCCAGTTTCTCTGACAAAAAACAAAACAAACAAAAACCACAACCCAACAACAAATGGGTTTCAAAGAGAAAAAAACGTGTATTTCTTTAGGTTTCAAACCCTATGGAACAAATATAACGCAAAAAAAAGACCTGTTGAAAAACTGTTTTTTTTAAAAAGCAAGTCACTTAGCCCTGTTTGCCTTAGTTTCCTTATCTGTAAATTGAACCAGAGAAGGAAATGGAAAACTACTCTGGTGTATCTGCCAAGAAAATCCCAAATAGGATCATAAAGAATAGGAGAGGACTGAATAACACCAAAAGACAAATTACACACTTCATTTAGTCTCGTTTGGGTTCTTTTGTTCTCTGGGTTAGCCCTGGGGACACAGAGCAGCTGTGTCTTACTTATAGCTGGAGCTATAAGACCAGCCCACATCTCCCCTACCTCACACAGCCTAACAAAAAGATGCACTTTATATACTTTTAGAATAGGAGTTACTCTTTCTTTTTGTTTAAATTTTTAAAAATTGTTTTCATTTCCGAATTCTCTCCTTCCTCCACCCCTTCCCCACCCAAGAAGAAAGCAAGAAATTTAATACCTATTAGCCCTGTTTGAAAATATGAAATCTTACAAAACATATTTCCACATTAAGTGTTGCCCAAAAAAGCAAGAAAAATATAGAAAGTGAAAAAAAAATCTGAGTGCTTCAATCTGTACTCAGAGTTCATCAGTTCTCTCACTGGAATTGGATAGTGTTTTTCATTATGAGTTTTTTGGAACTGTGAAGAATCATTAAATTGAGTAGCTAAGTTTTTTGTGGGCAGCTAGATGGCAAAGTGGATAGACTGAGCCTGGAGTCAGGAAGACCTGAGTTCAAATTTGACCTTAGAGAATTACTAGCTGTGTGACCCCCAAGTAAATCACTTAACCTTGTTTGCCTCAGTTTCCCCATCTGTCAAATGAGCTGGAGAAGGAAATGGCAAACTCCTCCAGTATCTTTGCCAAGAAAACCCCAAATGGGGTCATGAAGAGTCAGAATTTTGACTGAATAACAAAGCAAAGTCTTTCAGTTGGTAATTGTTACAATATTGCACATACTGTGTACAATGTTTTAGTTCTGAAATTTATATACGTCTTCTCAGGTTTTTCTGAAACTACTCCATTATTTCCCACAGCAGAATAATCTTCCATCACTACCTTAATACCACAACTTGTTCAGCCATTCCAAGAAGGGTTACTACCTTCCAATATCTTCTTTCTTTCCCAATACCTCTTTCTCCTGCTTTTCCAAAACAATTGAATTCAAAGATCCTAAAACCCCATTCCCACTTCAGGGCATTCCATCCTCTGCCCCAGATCTGAGTATATCTCCCTCCTCCTCTCCACATCAGCCTCCCACTAAGTTATCAATGGGTACACTAGTCTATTGAGTGAGCAAGAAATCCCATCTTTAGCTCCTAACAGCTGTTTGCTCCTTTCTTCCAGCTAATTAGCTCCTACTCCAGACTTAACTCTTTCTGTTGCCCCTGTTGACCCACCTGGCAGTACTGGAAGCCTTCGGGTCGACAGCCTGTTGGATTATTCCTCTTGTTCTTCCCCTCCCAATCCAAGCTGGCAGACAAATGCCTTTTATTCTCTTCATCAACGTTTGATCTAATGAAGTTCAAACCAACCAAACCAGTACTAATTGAGTGCCTAGTGTCAAATCCTGAAACAAATCAAAACCATGAGTTGAGGAGTAAACCATCTTTAATTGAGATAACAGGGCAGCAAAACTGCCACCCAGGGGAATGTCCCATGAGTACAAAACACAACGGATTTCCCAACTCCAATACCCAAGCAAAAGCTTCTTATACCTTTAGGAGGAAAGGGGGAGGAGGCAGTATGAGGTAGCAGGACCTGGTCATGAGATCCCAGTGGCCCTTGGCAATCCAGGCAAGGAAAACCACTTCATTCTGGCCTCCATGCTGTGAGTCCCAATGGGAGGGGGAAAGGATATTAGAAGGTGAGATCCAACTGAGAGAAATGATTATTAATAGCCAATATCTTGGGAGAGATTCAGAGCTCCCCCTGCCCCAGCTTCTTACAAAGTCCAGACTTAGAATTCCATTTCTAAGGACATTGGAAATTATGAGATTGGACTCAATTTCTTGTTCAAGGCTTCCCTGGTGGAAACTGTTCTTCTCAGGCTTGAGTGTGGTAGACGTTCTGTGAAATGAAATTGATAGCCTAAAACTATGGGTAGTCTGGTATAGAGAAACTTTCTCTATCCATGAAATAGTCATTCATATATGTGTGCGTGTGTGTGTGTGTGTATTTGTTCTTTTGTGAGGCAATTGGGATTAAGTGACTTGTGCAGGGTCACACAGCTAATAAGTGTCCAGTGTCTGAGGCTAGATTTAAGCTCAGTTCCTCCTTATTCCAGTGCTCTATCCACTCACTGCATCACCTAGCTGCCCCTCAGCCCTTCATTTTAATACAGCCAGCCTCAGACTGAGTTAACCAATCAGATTTGAATACTATTTGATGGACCAACTACTGTCTAGAATGGTACATAACAGAGTCCACTGCCCTGACAGTCTTTGATCTAAGAGAGACAGTCAAATGACCGTCCTTTTATTAATAACCTGCTGGCTTTTTAAAATAAAATGATTAAGTTACTCAGAAACGATGTCTCTCAAACATGTTTTTAAAAGTTCCATGGCTTAAGCCAGATACGCAAGGTAAAAATTTCTGGGTATGGTTAAAATCTTAGGGTGTGGTTTAGCTCAACCTAACAAAGAAGAAATATTCTAAGAGTAGGAATGTAAAGACATTACTGAAATTCTAACATTACCCGCATCCTTAAGCCTTAAGGGATTAGCAAGTAACATCTGCAATTAACAATTCTCTGTCACTGGCATATGCAAGGCTCCTACCTTGTCTGCTCCTTCCTGTGTGAGGTAGAGTTGACCAAAGCATGGGAGAGGAGTTTCGGCTTCAGGTTTCAAGAGAGGAGATGCAATTGCAGGCTTTCTTTAGGAAAAGTGTGAAAGATTCTAAAACAGGAGCAGTCATGGAAAGAAGCCTGGGCCTTGACATGTTCCTGATTTCCAATTTGCCTCTGTAGAAACTTAGGGGAATTTCCCTCTTACCCCTCTAGAAACCTGGGGGAATTTCCCCGTGCCCTTCTAGGAACTTGAGGGAATTTCCCCTAGCCTCCTTAGGAATGTGCCTGAGAAATGGAGAAATGGTCTCAATTGAACTGAGCTATCCCAGTGGGAAAGCTTTTTCCCACTGTGTATTGCCTGGAATACTCCAAACTGTATAACTTCTCTGATTCCTATTTGGATAGATGGGTTTATGTGCTATTCAATGGATGTGACGGTCTTTCTGTAAGTAGCATTTGGTGGGAAGGGAGTCCAATCTTCAGAAGTAGCTTGGCGCTCTTTTTCCCCATTATGGGGTAACTAACCAAGAGAGTGGCTTGAACCTCAAAGGGTTTCCCTGTACCAGCATATTTCACTGCATAATCGTCGTGGCTTTTACAGCAAATTTTTGGCCAAAAGTGTGGTGTGAACATTATGCGAAGCTTTGAAAATTTGTGCCAGTATTACTTAAAAATCATTTATTATTAAACTCTCTTTGGTGCAAGATTCCTTGGTCTCACACCAACTTTTCACTCACTGAAAACTGTCTTTCTGCAGCCCTGTTTCCATGCTGTTCATTGAACACAATCACTTTCAACTTGAAGTCCACAGAGTAGTTTTTATATGATTACACAATGAAAGGTTATAAATCAATTTTTGAACTGAAAACCAGGGTGCGATGATTACACAGCAAAATATACTGTGTATACACACACACAAACACATGCGCACATACCATATTTTATACACACATTTTTAGGGGGACAGTTTTTGAAGGAGAACAATATTCCTTCTCTGAGGAGAGCACAGCAAGGTAACCTCATGACTCCAACCTCCCACTTCCTTCTGGGCAAAAATATAAGTGTCTTAGAGAGGGGTGGGTGAGAATCCAGAGATTTCTATCCCTACCTCCCTGCAGACTACATTTAAAAGACCCCATGTGAACACACATATAACCTGCATGGGCAACACACACATCCATGCACCCATCCCTTACCAATAACAGATAACATTTATGGAAAACATTTAAGTTCTGCAAGGTACCTTATAATACATTATTTCATTCCTAATCAGTCAGTGAACATTTATTATTTATTATATGTACAAGATAAAATATGCTATGCTCCAGGCACTGTGTTAAGCACCAGGGATACAAAAAGAAACAAAAGATAATCTTTCTTCTCAAGGAACTCACAGTCTACCTGTGAGGTAGACAAAGCAAGTATTTTCCTCATGTTACATATGAGGACACAGGTTTCCTGGGGTTAAGTGACTTGCCTAGGGTCACCTAGCTAACGTCAGAGGCCAAATCTACGGCCAATTCTGCCTGATTACAATACTATTCAATACTCTTTCCACTACTCCACATTTTCCTGGTCAGATTTTTCTAAACTCTGGGACATTCTTTGGCATAAACACTCTGGGAGCCTTGAAAGATTTAATTTGATCAGAAACCTGAGAGCACTGGGTACAAAATGGTCCTACATTGTGCTGAATTCCATTCCATAGTAAAGAGCCTCAGAGTCTAGTATTGCCAGGAGGGAAACCCATGTATTTCTAATGGGAGTAATGGCCAAAGAAGGCCTAGTCCTTAGATGAGCCAGGTGGTGCAGTAGAGAGAGAGCTGGGTCAGGAATCAAGAAGACCCAAGTTCAAATTCAGTCTCAGACACTCACTAGCTGTGTGACCCTGGGCAAGTCACTTAGCCTCAGTGTCCTCATCTGTAAAAATGCAGATAATAATAGCACTTGCTTCCCAGGGTTTGTGTGAGAATCAAATGACATAATGCTTCTAGAGCACTTAGGACAGCTCCTGGCATATGGTAAGTGCTGTATATATGCCAGTTATAATTATGATTATTGGGCAGGGAGTGGCACAGCATGTCCTTTAACAAGGTGGCAAAGCCTCTTCCCCCCATAGCATCAAAGCACAAATGGGTTTTCCTCTATTATACAAGTGATTGTGTGTGCGTGTGTGTGTACATGCATGTGTGTGCATGTGTGTGTGTTTGTGTGCACACATGTGTATGCCTTGCGCTTGTTGTGTGCACCAGTGTGCAAGCATGCATTGTGTGCATGTTTGTGCATGCGTACATGCATGCGTGCATTGTGTGTGCACTGTGTGTGTGTGTGTGTGTGTGTGTGTGTGTGTGTACCCCAGAAGTTTCCAGCTGAGGTCTGGGCCTAGTAGGAGCCCTGCCTTGATAGAGCTATGGTCCTAAGAATGATAAAGTTCCATCAGCCTTTAAACCCATTTTCTGATAGATGCTTGATCACTGATGGATGGGGTAGAGAATCTTAGGTCATAGAATTTCAGAGCTGCAATGAAGCCTGAAGACTCCCTAGTCCAGCTTCCTCATTTTACAGGGGACAAAATCCAGGACTAGAGAGAGAGAGGGCCAGAGTCATGACCTGGACCCCAGACCTCCTGGTTCTGGGTCCAGAATTCTTCCCAGCATCCCAAATAATGGAAGAGGAGGGGAGAAATCCAAGGATAATCAGCAGTCGTCCTTGCCTGCTCATCTCCCTCACCCTCCACATCGGATCATTTGCCAAATCCACTCATTCTTTGTCTCCCCCACTGCTATCCTACCATTTTTCTTCATTCATATAACCCCTTCTCCTAATTCTAACCTCATTATCTCTCACCGGGGTTATTGAAATAGCTTTCTAATTTGGCTCCCTCATTCCTGTCTTTGTCCCTCTCCAGGCTGCCCATGCCATAGAAACCTCTTCACCCTGAAAGCTCTCTCTGCCCCTGGACCCCTCATCACATTGGGAGTCACCAGCCTCCTGCTTTCCCCCCTGGCAAGAATGAAAGTCTACTTTGGACAAGGGTGGGGGGAGAAGAGGCTGGAAATGTCTACTCTGCTCACCTTTGAACCACACACAACAACAATGTTCTTTCTTCCACAAAAGGAACCTCCCCACATACACGGAACCCACTCCCACTTCCATCACTACATTGCAAATATTAATTTTTTTAAATTATCACTTCCAAGCTTGACCTGAAGGAATAGTTATGAAAATCTATCTCTCATAATCCTTTGTAGAGATAGGGGGCTAGAGATGGGGAACATTGCATGTAGCAGAGTTGTATTAATGTATTAGTTAATTTAACTGAATTTTTCCCCCACTTTTTTATGCTTTGCTATAATTAATAGCTCTCTGGGCTGTGAGAGGGACATACGAACAGTGTAGGTGATGCAATATGACTAACATGGAAATATATTTTTCATGATTGTGCATGTATAACCTGTACCAAATTGTTTGCCTTCTCAAAGAGGGGGGAAGAGGAAAAAAGAAGGAAAGGAGAGAATTTGGAATTCAAAAATTTCTTTAAAAGCAACAACAACAACAACAACAAAACAACCTCACAAATGTTAAAAATTGTTTTTACATGTAATTGGGAAAAAATAAAGGGGTTTTTGGAGGGAGGAAGGCAATTGGTGTTAAGTGACTTATCCAAGGTCGCACAATTAGTAAATGTGTCAGGTGTCAGAGGGAGGAAAGAGAGGAAGGGGGAGCCATCTAGTGACTGAGTAGATGCTGTACAGCTGAGCAAGAGAAGGTCCCAGATCTATACCAGGGTTATACTAGATCCACACTGGGCCACTACAATGGGGAGAGGTGCCAGCTAGTAGCTTTGTTCCCAGTTCCAGGTCACAGGCCCAGGGTGGACTGAGAAGGGGATGTGCACACTGAGGTGGTAATACAGAGTAAGGAGACTCTGGATGATGTACAGAGAAAGGAAGAAATTTAGAAACCAGCAACAGTAGCACTTTTGGTGTGACTCAGATCCCAGGTACAGAGCAGGCTCTCATTTCTAGCATCTACCTAAAGAAATGTGAAATCCAGTCTTCAGGGGAATACCCAGACCACTAATTCCAGACCAAAGAAGCGCCTTCAATTCTTTTACTCAGAAGCTAGTTCCAAAAGGATGGACATCTGCCAGCCCTGGAGATGAAGGTCAGGTCAGGAACATGGTGACCACAGAGAACTCCAGTCCTTAGGAAGAGGTTATGTACCAGGGCAAGAGGGAGTCTCTGAGTCACAATGGGGCACTCCAAGACCATCACCAGGGTGCTGTGACAGGGACAGCTTTGTGCCCACTTCCCAGTCCCACTATCTAGATCCAGGGCAGAGTGAAAAGGAGACCCATGTATGACAGTTGTATTCCTGGATAAGGAGGCCCTGGGTAGTATGCAGAAAAAGATGGAAGCTTATTATATTATATTATTTTTAACGTTTTATTTTCAGTTCCAAATTCTCTCCCTCCTCCTCCCCTGTCACCCAATGAGAAGGCAAAAAATATAATGTCCATTATACATATGATGCTTTAAACATATTTCCACATTAGCTATGTTGCAAAATAAAGGGAAATAAAATAAAATAAGTAAGCAAGAAAATGAAAGAGAAAAAAACCCTGCTTCAATCTGTACTCAATGTTGGTCAGCTCTCAATGTAAAGGCAGACTGCATTTCATCATGAGTCTTTGTTGCGGATCAATGTATTGATGAAGGTTGCTAAAGTCTTTCACAGCTGACTATTGTTAGAAAAGGAGGATGTTCAGAAGGCTGTGGCATCAGTGGCATGGCTCAGATCTCAGATGCAAGGCAGGGTCTTACTTCTAACATTAGCCCAGCCTGGAAAAGAGTACCCATGGTGGCAACCCCAGACTTAAAGGGAGCCTAAAAGCTGATTGGGGCCAGAGTCCAGTACTATTTAAAGATGCTCGAACCCAAGCCGAGGTCAGGATCTGCAGAACTTGCAGAGCACAGCATCCAAAACCAGACTTCGCTCCAATGATTGGATGATTTCAGGAGTGCTGAAAGCTTTCAGATCTCCAATCTGTCCCTGAAATCCTGTAATAACACTGCACCCGGTGCCCCAGGAAAGTAGCAATGGGAGCTGCCCAGACATTTCCTCCAGAAGTACATAGAGCCTGCCCCCGACATCAAGTCTAAAGTCAGAAGAGGCTGCAAAAATGGACAAATGACAAAAAACAAAAAAAGAATCCATCATAAAGAACGATTATGGTGGCAAAGAAACCCAAGACACCATCCCAGAAAAAGGGAACAATTCCAAAACAAAGCAAGCAAAATGAACAGAGCAGCAGAGAAAAACACGGTATTGGTACAAACTCAACTCGAGTTCTTGGAAGAAATGCAGTTTTA
The DNA here is from genome assembly GCA_028646575.1 of Pseudocheirus occidentalis. NCBI lineage: Eukaryota > Metazoa > Chordata > Mammalia > Diprotodontia > Pseudocheiridae > Pseudocheirus > Pseudocheirus occidentalis. Next base: position 5,294 of record JAQQSW010005705.1, on the reverse strand, counting down.
CAAAAGAGCTAAAATATTTTTTTATACATGATTTAGATATAAAGAGTGATATCATAAGTAAATTAGGGGAGCATGGAAAAATGTATGTGTTGGATCAATGGATAAGAGAAGACTTTATGGCAAAACAAAAGATAGAAAGGATCAGGATCAGGGGAAGTAAAATAGACAATGGTGATTACATGAAATTTAAAAACTTTTGCACAAACAAAACTAATGCAACTAAAAATTAGAAGGAAAATAGGAAAGTGGGAGGGAAGGAATTTGCAACAAGTTTCTCTGATAAAGTTCTCATTTCTTTCTTTCCTTTTGCTTTTTGAAGGGGGAAGGCAGGGCAATTGGGATTAAGTGACTTGCCCAAGGTCACACGGCTAGTTAAGTGTTAAATATCTGAGGCTAGATTTGAACTCAGGTCCTCCTGACTCCAGGGACAGTGCTCTACTGTGCCACCCAGTTGCCCCTCATTTCTTAAATATATAGGGGACTGAGCCAAATTTATAAAAATAAGGGCCATTCTGCAGTTGATAAATGGTCAAAAAATATGAACTGGCAATTTTCAGAAGAATAAATCAAGGTTATCAATAGTCATATGAAAAAAATGTTTTAAAGAGTTCCACAGTGTCTGCTTCAACTCCCCCTATGACCATTGAAGCAAATTGTTTTCGTGCACCCATTCAGCCAGAGGAAGTGTTCCTGTGCTTGGGGTAGACATCCCCCTAACTCACTGATGTGTTTGAGACATGTCAATTACCCTCAATCTGGTTTAGCCCATGTGATGAGACAATTTTACTGACATGTAGCCACTATGCATGATGCAGCTTCTCAGGGTCACAGGTGAAAGTTGGGTGAAAGATGGATGAGCAGCTCTGAAAAGGGCTCAGCAAACCTTCTCACCAGAGATGCTGGTCCCCCCTGAACACCCCATACACCCCACCCATATAGTAGGAAAAGGCAGGATGGCCAGGGTCCCCACATTAGGAGATCTGAGCAAGTCCAAGTCAAGCCTCCTTACACATCTATACAAATGACAATGGGGCAGGGAGGTGGGTCTGGGAGGAGAGATGGAGGGGATTGGTAGACTTGACTCTCATTCCCATCTGAACTGGTCAAAAGAAGGAAGAATAAACACAGAATTGGGCACAGAAATACTTTTCACTCAACAGGGAAATAGGAGGAAGAGGGAAAGGAAGGGAGTCTTAGAGGGAGGGTAAATTAAAGAGGTGGCTAGGGGGTGCAGTGGATAGAGCACTGAACTTGTAATTAGGAAGACATCTTTATGAGTTCAAAATCTGGCCTCAGATACTTACTTGGCTGTGTGACCCTGGGCAAGTCACCAAACCTTGTTTGTCTCAGTTCCTCATCTATAAAAATGGGCCAGAGAAGAAAATGACAAATCATTCCAGTGCCCTTTTGTCATGAAGAGTCAGACACAACAGAAATGACTTAACAACAAAGATGAAGAGAGAGATTAGGCCTAAGCCAAACAAACTCTAAGGATGTACAAAAATATTTGCAGCTTTTTTTTGGAGGTGGTAAAGAAGAGGAATCTGAGGGGATGTTCATAAATTAGGGAAAGGATAAATTATGAACCTTATGAATTTAGTAACAACTTGTTCAGAACACAGATATGATGTAATACCAAAATCTTGTCAGCATAATGATGAGTCAGAATTCCAGAAACATGATACTAACCTCCAGACAGAGAGCTCCAGACTTCAGAGTGAGATAAAAGATTTTTTTTTAACAAGGTCAGTTGTTTTGATTGACTCTATATGTGTATAATGGGTTTTGTTTTTCTTGTGTTCTCAGTTGGGGGGAGGATGAAAAGGTAGATTTGAGCTGGGTTTTTTAATTGAAAAAAAGAAAATTAGTTGTTTATTGGTTACTGAACCATAGTGGCCACTGTACAAATGTCACAGGGTCATAAAAACACCCCTTGTCCAGACTGGCCAGTTTGGGTTGGGTTAATACATGAGTTGGGTAATTATGAGATGGGTGCAGTAAAAGAAGCTTCTATTGCTAAATGGAAATGTTACATTAAAATAATTCTTATCTGGGTTCTACCAGTGTTAGTGCCCTTCACACACAGGTGATCACTATGCCATGACTAAGGCTCTCAGCTCACAGACTGGAAGCCTCCTCCACTGGCCCAATAAGTGTCTGCCTCCCAAGGAACACCATTGTGCTTGGCCAATTGATGGCTCCATCTGCTACAAGAGAAGCATATGCAACTTCAGCAGTCACTAATATGGTGACAGGTGATTTCTAGGGAATGGAGGTCCTTTCAGGTCCTACCAGTGGGCTGCATTCCAGGATGCATAACTGGTATGTAAGAAAACCTTGAGAGATGTAGCAGATAGACAGCACAATGGATAGAGTTCCTGACCTGGAGTTAAGAAGATCTGAGCTCAGGGGTGGCTAGGTAGACCGGTGAATAGAGCACTGGCCTTGGAGTCAGGAGGACCTGAGTTCAAATCTGACCTCAGACACTTAACACTTACTAGCTGTGTGACCTTGGGCAAGTCACTTAGCCCCCATTGCCTTGCCTTACCTTCTCCAAAAAGCAAAAAAAAAAATGTAAAAAATTGTTTTTTACATGCAACTGGGAAATAAGATATATAGGCACTGGGGTATAGAAATCCATCCTGCCCTACTAGAAAATTGGGGGAATGGGAGAAGATATAAGAGAGAACAGATTGGGGGAAGGGGTATTTAGTAGGCTCTCTATTTCGGGGTGAGGGTAGTGGAAATATGGGGAGAAAATGTAACTCAAAATCTTGTGGGCATGAATGTTGAAAACTAAAAATAAATAAATAAATTGAAATACCACCCCCACCCAAAAGGATCACATTGCTCACCTTTTGGTGTGAGGAAGGGGCTAGAAAAAGTACCCTAAAAATTGTCTGAAGAAGTGACATGAAGACACTTTGAAGGTCTCTTAAAAATTTGAGAATCAATTGTGAGACATGGGAGACACTGACATAGGACCACCCCGCACAGCATTCCCTCATCAGAGAAAGTGGATGCTTTATGAACAAAATAGAATTGAAATAGCTCAAAAGAAATGTGAGATGCACAAATTTAGAGAATCCACCTCAAATATTTACTTGGACTATTTGTGCTTGATCTGTGGTGTAGCCTGCCGAGCTCGTATTCATCCAATCAGCCAAATTGGACACATTGTGACTTGACTCTAATGTAGTGATGTCATTTTGGTCCTCTTCAAGAACAAAGGACAGCAACTATGCCACTTGTCCAATCATTCCCCAGTTGATGGGTATTCCTTCAGTTTCCAATATTTTGCCATTACAGAAAGGGCTTCTATCAATATTTTTGCATATGTAGATCCTTTCCCCTTTTAAATGATCTTTCTGGGATATAGATCTAGTAGTGGTATTAATGGATCAAAAGGTATGTATAATTTGGTTACCATTTGGTCATAGTTCCAAAATGCTTTCCAGAATGGTTGGATCAGTTCACAACTCTGCCAACAGTACATTAGTGTCCCAATTTTCCCACATCCTCTCCAATATTTGTCATTTTCCTTTTTTGTCATATTGGCCAATCTGATAGATGGATGGGGGTACCTCAGAGTTGTTTTAATTTGTATTTCTCTAATCAAAAGTGGTTTAGAGAACTTCTTCATACGCCTATAGATAGCTTTGATAGCTCTGAAAACTGCTTATTCATATCCTTTGACCATTTATTAACTAGGAAGTGGCTTGTATTCTTATAAATTTGACTCAGTTCTCCATATATTTGAGAAATGAGGCCTTTATCAGAGATACTAGCTGTAAAGATTGCTTCCCAGCTTTCTGCTTTCCTTCTAAATTTGGTTGCATTGGTTTTGTTTGTGCAAAAGCTTTTTAAGTTAACATAATCAAAATTATCTATTTTCTATTTCATAATACTCTCTATCTCTTGTTCAGTCATGAAACTATAACTCACTTAACTTCTTTAAGAATTTTAGATGCTATACCATTTGGTGTATATACATTTAGTACTCATTTTACTTCATTGTCTATGGTACTTTTTACTAAGAGATAGTTTCCTTCCTTATCTCTTTTAATTAGGTCTATTTTTGCTTTGGCTTTGGCTGAGATTAGGATTGTTACCCCTGCTTTTTTTTTTTTTTACTTCAGCTGAAGCATAACATATTCTGCTCCAGCCTTTTAACTTTATTCTGTGTGTGTGTGTCTCCACTTCAAGAGTGTTTCTTATAAACAACATATTATAGGATTCTGTTCTTCAGTCACTCCACTATCCAATTCTGTTTTATGGGAGAGTTCATCCCATTCACATTCATAGTTATGATTACTCACTGTATATTTCCCTCCATCCTATTTTTCCTCCTGTTTGTCTTCTCTCTCCTTGCACCCTTTCCCTCCTCACAAGTGTTTTGCTTCTGTCTACCACCTCCCCTAACCTGACCTCCCTTCTATCAGTTCCCCTGCTTTACTTAACCTCCTCCCCTCCTACTTTCCTGTCAGGTAAGATATATTTATATATTCAGATGATTGTGTATATTATTCCCTCTTTGAGTCAATACTGATGAGGGTAAGGTTCAATTGATGACCATCACCCATTCTCCCATTTTCCCCTCCACTATAATAGATCTTTCACACCTCTTCATGTGAAATAATTTACCCCATTCTACCTTTCCCTTCCTTCTGTACTCAAAGTACTCTTTTTTCTCATCCTTCAATTATTTTTTTATGTCATTCCCTCAAATTCACTTTATACTATTACCTTTTTTATGCATATTCCTTCCAGCTTAGTGGCACAATTTTTAAGAATTAATTACAAGTATCATCTTCCCATGAAGGGATATAAACATTTGAATCCTTATACTTTTTCTTTCTCTTTTTAGGCTCCTCTTGAGTCTTGATGTTAGAGAAATTTTTTGTTCAGTTCTGGTTTTCTCCTTATGAAAGTTTGAAATCCTCCTATTTCATTGAATGAGCATTTTTCCCTAGAAGTATTATGCTTTATTGTTCCAGGGGGAAATATGGTCATTCAATGAGGTGGAGGACTTTCAAGCATTCTTGCTGAAAAAACCAGGACTGAACAGAAAATTTGACAAGCAAACACAAGAAACATGAGAAGGTAATCATGGGAAAGAAATCATAAGGAACTTGTAAAATTTGAATTATTTACATGCCAACATGGAAAAACGATAATAGTAACTTATGAAACTTTTCTTAGCAGGAGGATAGGTGAAGGGAATACAAATGTATACATATGTATACTTACACATATAGGAGGCTATATATGTGTATGAATACATATCGGAGCAT
>JAQQSW010005704.1:0-14122 GCA_028646575.1 Pseudocheirus occidentalis | reverse complement strand
GCTGGGGGGTAGGGACAAAAAGGGGAGAAAATTTGTAACTCAAAACCTTGTGGAAATGAATGATGTAACCAAGAAAATAAATTAAAATTAAAAAAAAAGAAGGTAGATAGCAAACTATACCTTCATACCTCTGGAGAAACAGCCTGTAATTGTATTGATCTGAGTTCTCAAGTCCTTCAAAGTTTTTAATAATGTTGTTATTAGATGAATTGTTCCCCTGTTTCTGTTTTCTTCAGTTGGCAGATTTTCCTGAAACCATTCATTTCAACATTTCTTATTATACAGCTATTCCCCAGTAAATCAGTACCCCCTTGACTCTGTTTTGCTTCTATAAAAAGAGATACCATAAATATTTTTAACATATAGGTCTTTTCCCTATTTCTTTGAATGCTTATCACTCTTTTAAATAATGTTCTCTTCCTGGCATCCCTGCTCTCTTACCATGATGTCTATTTTGTACCCCATTTCTATAGATTCATTTTCAGTTAGACATTAGTAATTGGAAAACTATAATATTAGCTGATAATGATTTATGATGTTAACCTACCCAGGGCCATTTGCATTTTAATAAGTAGCTCTTGAAAAATATAAAGACTTCAAAGAATGCATCTTCTGGAAAGGGCATATTGATTCACTGCTCTATGAATCAATTCACCATCCCTGTAATTCCACAGACCAAAGCTCCCTTCTCTGTCCCCTATTCCTCTAAATGTTTTGTTTTCCCTTATTAGAATGAAATTTCTGTGAGAGTAGAGATTTTCTACTTTTAAGGCTAAAGAAGTTATGAGTCTCTGAGATAACTGTGAGTAGAGAGATGTAGTAGAGGTTTTCTAGAAATGGAAATAACAAGATTTGAAAACTTACCAAATTGAAAGTGAAGAATGAAAAAAGGGAGACTGAAAAATGATAACAAGATTGTGAACCTGGGTAACTGGAATCTGAGTAGTGCTTTGAATAGTAATAAGGAAGTCAGATAGAGAGGTAGGTTTGGAGAGAAAGATAATGTAATGAGATCAGTTATAAAAATCACATCCTGCTCATTCTATGTGACTCATTGAATTAAGGAAGTTCAAATGAAAAAGAAGGAAGCAGATTTCTTAGCCTGAACAATGGTCTGATGGGCAGAATTCAACCTCTACATGGTATCTATTAAGGTAACAAAGAAATATGGTAAACTGTGGGTGGGGAAGCTGAGGTTGGGGAGAATTTTCCCATAGCACCTATACAACTGCTAAGGAAAGCATTTCTGTCATAGGTGATATTTACCCTGAGGAGCTGACATCCGGCTCAGAACGGGAAAGTTAGGAGCTTAAACAAGAAAGGGGAGCATAAGAGTGAGGCAGTTTAGGAGCATAAGAGTGGATATGTTAAGTCAGGCTTCTCAGGTTTTTCCCTTTTGTCAAAAATATTTTGGATTCATCCCATCTCATTAACTAAGGAATTTTTAGATGAAAAATATGCCTTCCATGCAGAGGTAAGGTGACTTTTGGGGTAGAGCAACATGCATCTCCTCCTCTAGTCTCTGTTCGATGCCAGGATGAGTGGTCAACTTATAAACAAAGTAATGAAGAGTTTGATTGTCTTATGGCCACCAAAGATAAAGGTAATTACTTGAGTTAAGATTTCATCTTTACTCAAAGCTGAAAAAGGGAAGAAAGGAAGACATTCATATGAAATTGCTAAACTTTTTTAGATTTTTTTTAGCCAAGAACTAAGCAAGATAAGACTACCAAATTCTGAATATTTATTCTTCTACCAAGGAATACAATTTGCCAAACTCAAACACTAATTGCATTAGCCTTCTCTGCTCTTACTTGAATGTTCCTGAATGCTATTATAGGAAATTATACAACTGGATGTACTACAAATTTATGTCAATTAATCTCAACCAAGTTCTTCCTGACACATGACAACTCTTTTAGTCTGCTATGATATAATAGTGTTCCTATCATGTTGCCCATACTAACTCTTGCAAACCCTATTTTTCTCTCTATAAGCCTTCTTCCATCGCACCCACTCTCCTACACCTTTCAGAAGACCTCACCTCCTCCATTACTAGGAGAATAGAATTTCTCATAAACTACTTATTTTCCCCTTTTTTTATGTCTCAAAAACCTTCAACATCATCCTGTATTCCCCAATCCCTTTCTTTACTCTTAGGTGAAGAAATGATTGGTCTCCTTGCCAAGATCAAGACATCAGTTGTGACCTTGACCCCCTATCTTATCAGATAACTTTTACTTTTGATTATTCTCTACTTTTTATTCCCATCTTCAATCTCTCCCTATTGACCTGCTCCTCATTTATTGCCTACGGCATGCTTGGGTTTCCCTGATCTTTAAGAAATATTCTCCTCAAACTAGCATCCTAACTCTAACCCTAATTCCACCTGTAATTCTAAGATCATAGGAACTCAAACACACTATTAATAGATATTCTAAATATAATCATCCCCATTCTTTTTCTTAAGAAATGTTTGACATTCTAATTATGAACTTTAACACCAAAAACAAATACTTCCATATTCATAGTGGGACACTTAAGAAGATTATCTATGAAACTTTCAATCTCCATTTCACATCACTAGTATTTTTTTGAGTATATAATAAGTTCCATATTTTCAAAAACCATTTACTTTGGCCTTCCTTTCAGAATTTCGTTCTCTTCTGTGCACTTAAAAATTTATCAATTACCCTCTCCTTTTTTGGTATGACTGCTGCTAATCCCCACCTCAAACTTCCCTCAAATTAAAAACCAAGAGAAAGATAAACAAAAACATCAATAGTATAGTCAAGCAACATGAATCCACACAGTGAGCATGTCAAAAAATTCATGTCTCTTTCTGCACCTTGTATCCATTATCTTTCTGTCAGGAGTGAGTAACATATTTCATTACATCTGGAGATATGAGTGGCCATTGCATTCATCAGAGTTATGTATTTTAAAGCTGTTTTTCTTTACAATGCTGCTGTTATTGTAAAAAAATGTTCTTATTCTGCTCACTTCATTCCACATCAGCTCAAACCACTCATGGTTTTCTGAAATCATGTATTTCATCATTTTCTATAGAACGATAATATTCCATTCCATTCATATGTCACAATTTTTTCAGGTAGTACCCAGTTTTCTAAGAGGCAATCTAAGGCACCACATTGGATTACAGTTGTTTGGTTTTATTTTTTCTCTTTTATTTGTCCTTCAAGATCAAAAAGTGTGTTTCACTTATGGCTATTCTCCATTTCCACTTTTTCTCCATTGCTCAATCTATTTCTACTCCAAACTATTTATGTGTATGCTTATGTTCAACATACTTTTGTCCTGTTCATAAAAGGAAGAAAGAAATCTATCTACTCCCTCCACCTTTTTTTCATATTTCTATGTTCTTCTCAAGCACCTCAATTATGAGAAATAGAAAGTTCCATACCCTTCTTTCTCTTTTCTACCTTAGTGTATTCTTTCTTTATCTACCTTTCTCCTCTCTGCACATACCCCAAAAAAGAAGTGATTTTCCCTGCCTTGGATCTCTATCATCCTTTTATAATTCCTACAATATTGTTTAAGGAGATTAAGTTTCCAAAAGGAAACCTGTTTCTTCTCCCCCTATTAGAATGTTCTGAGTACACTATAAAACAGTTTTATCTAATTTCTCAAATAAATTTGGCTTTCTTGGTTTCACTAGGCTCCTCTAATTGTATCTCAAAATTCTGACTCAGCTCATTAGAAATTCTTGAAAATTCTCTTTTCAATAAAGGTACATTTCCCCTTGTCCCATAAGATTATACTCAGCTTTACATGGCAAATTAGTCTTGGTTATAAACTTATAAACATCTTTTGCTAGAGGGAGGATATTATATTCCAAGAGCTCTTATTTTTAGGAGAAATTAGTGGGTTTGTATGATTCTGAATATAGCTTCTTGAACCTGAAGTGCTGTTTTTTCTTCATGCTTCAAGTATTTTTCTTAATGTAGAAGCTCTGAATTTTGACTATGGTGTTCCTGGAACTTTTCCTCTAGTTCTTTTCAGGAGATTATCATATAAGCAGATTCAATAGATCAGGACAACATTCATTTATAATTTCTTTAGATATATTATCTCGGTTTTTAAAGTCACAATCTTCTGTGAGTTCAGTGATTCTTGAACGATCTCTTCAAGGGACAGTGAGAAGATAGAGTGCTGGACTTGGAAATAGGAAGACCTGAATTCAAATCCTGCCTTTGATACTGTGCAAACTGAGGTAAGTGACACTATCTCTTAGCCTCAATTTCATTAGATATTAAGTAAGGTTATAAGTAGCATCTAGCTCCCAGGGTTGTTTAGCATATGTTTTTAAAGAGCTTTGCAAACCTTAGAGCACTATACAAATAATAGCTATAATCACCATCATCATTATTTCTTGAACTGTTTTCCAGCTCCCTCGTTTTTATATAACATTTTACATATTCTTCTATTTTCATTCTTTTGATTTGGTTTTAATATTTTTCACTGTCTTATGGAGTCACTAATTTCTGTTTGGCCTATTTTTGTTTTCAGGGAGTTTATTTGTTAGATAACATTTACTTCATTTTCTTTTCAGTTCATAATTTTCTCTCTCCCTCCAGTCCCTTTGCCATCCATTGAGAAGGCAAGAATAGCCATGAGGAATATCATATATATGAGGTCATGCAAAACGTATTTCCTTAATAGCCATGTTGCCAAAAGAATGAAAGAAAATATGCTTTTCTCTGAAAACAGTTGTATAAAACCCCTAAAACTTGGGACACTACACCCTCTACAGTAGAAGCAGAGTCCTTCCTTAACAAAGTAAATTGGGGCAGATAGGTGGCACAGTGAATAGAGCACTGGCTCTGGAGTCAAGAGGACCTGAGTTCAAATCTGGCCTCAGACATGTAACACTTACTAGCCATGTGATCTTGGGCAAGTCACTTAACCCCAATTGCCCTGCCCTCCCATGTTGAAAAACAGCAAAAAAAAATCAAGTAATTGACTGGCAAAATTAGCAAATAATGTAAAAAAAAGAACTTGGACTATAGAATCTTACTCTGGTGACAAAGGAAATCAAAATATAGCCAAAAAAAGACAACAAAGTTAAAACTCCTACATCAAAAACCCCCAAGAAAAATACAAATTGGTCACAAGGCATGGAGGAACTCAAAAAAGATTTTGAAAATCAAGTAAGAGAAGTAGAGGAAAAATTGGGAAAAGAAATGAGAGTGATACAAGAAAATCATGGAAAAATGATTCAACAATTTTCTAAAGTAGAACCAAAAAATACTGAAGAAAAAAGCACCTTAAAAACAGACTACCCGAATGGCAAAAGAGGTCCAAAAAATCAATGAGGAAAAGAATGTCTTAAAAAGCAGAATTGGTCAAATGGGAGGGGGGGGAAGGTCCAAAAACTCACTGAAGTAATTACTTCAAAATTAGAATGGAGCCAATGGAAGCTAATGACTTTATGAGATATAAAGAAATTATAAAATAGAACCAAAAGAAATAAAAATAGAAGACAATGTGAAATATCACATGGGAAAAACCACTGACCTGGAAAACAGATCCAGGAGAAATAAATTAAAAATTATTGGACTACCTGAAAGCCATGATCATAAAAAGAGCCTAGAAATCATCTCTCAAGAAACTATCAAGAGAAACTGCCCAAATATTCTAGAACCAAAGGGGAAAATAAAAATTGAAAGAATCCCCTGATGACCTCTTGAAAGAGATTCCAAAAGGAAATATTGTAGCCAAATTCCAGAGTTCCCAGTCAAGGAGAAAATATTACAAACAGCCAGAAAGAAAAAATTCAAATATTTTGGGAACACAATCAGGAAGCACAATATTTAGCAGCTATTAAATTAAGGGATCAGAGGGCTTGGAATATATTCTTGATGTCAAAGGAGCTAGGATTAAAACCAAGAATCACCCACCCAGCAAAACTGAGTGTAATCCTTCACAGGGGAAAATGGGAATTCAATGAAATAGAGAACTTTCAAGCATTCTTTATGAAAGAAAAACAGAGCTGAATAGAAAATTTGACTTTCAAATACAAGATTCAAGAGAAGCATGAAAAGGTAAACAGGAAAGAGACATCATAAGGGACTTAATGTTGAACCACTTATATTCATACAGGGAAAAGTGGTACTTGTAACTTATGAGACCTTTCTTTTAAGTAAAATTAAGGTAATTTTACTGGGACAAGGAGAAAGAAAGGGGTAGAAATGGGCAAATTATCTCACATAAAAGAGGTAAGAAAAAGCTTTTACATTAGAGGGGAAGAGGGGGGAGGTGAGAGGGAATGAGAGAACCTTACTTTCATTGGATTTGGTTTAAGAAGAGAATAACATACATACTCAATTTGATATATAAATCTATCTTACCCTACAGGAATTTATGGAAGAAGGGGTATGGAGGAGGGTATAATAGAAGGGAGGACAGATTGGATGAGAAGATAGTGAGAAGAATAAAGTCAAAGGAGAGAATAGAATGAATAGGGAATGGGATAGCATGGAAGGAAATATAGCTAGTCTTTCACAAAATGATTATTATGGAAGTGTTTTTCATAACTACACATGCATAACCTATATTAAATTGTTTGTCTTCTCAATGAGGGTGGGTGAGGAGGGAAGAAGGGAGAGAATTTGGAACTCAAAGTTTTAAAAATGAGTGTTAAAAAGTGTTTCTACATGCAACTTGGAAATAAAATCTACAGACATCATATAAATTATAATGCAATAGAAATCTATCTTTCCCTACAGGAAAGTAGAAAGGAAGGGGATAAAAGAAGGGGACAGTGATAGAAGGGAGGGCAGACTGGGGGAAGGGGTAATCAGAATGCATGCCATCTGGCAGTGAGAGGAGAGGAGAGACGGGAGAAAATCTGGAACTCAAAATCTTGTGGAAGTGAATATTGAAAACTAAAAAATAATTAATCAATAAGATAAAAATTTTAAACATATGCTTCAATCTGCACCCAGAGTTGATTAGTTTTCTCTCTCTGGAGATGGATAGCATTTTTCATCATGAGTCCTTTGCAATTGCCATGAATCATTGTATTTACCAGAGTAATTCTAAGTCTTTCACAATATATTTTTCCCTACAATATTGCTGTTACTATTTACAATATTCTTCTAGTTCTCTTCACATCGATTTTCATCAGCTTATATAAATCTTCACAGGTTGATGATAAACGGCCAAAAGTTTTGAACAGGCAATTTTTAGAATAAGGAAGCAAAGTTATCAATAATCACATAAAATGCTCTCAATCACTAGTAATTAGAGAAATGCAAATTAAAACAATTTTGAAGTACCACCTCACACTCATCAAATTGGCTAAGATGACAGAAAAGTAAAATGACAAACACTGGAGGAAATACATCAGATAAGTACACTAATGCCCTGTTGGTAGAGCTGTAAACTGCTCCAACCATTCTGAAGAATTATTTGGAGTCCCAGAGGACTATAAACTGTACGTACTCTTTGACTAAGAAATGCAACTACTAGGTCTATGCCATGCAAAACACCATTTTCTAAATAAAATGACCCATATGTATAAAAATATTCATAGCAGTTCTTATGACCATCAATTGGTAAATGACTAAACAAGTTATGGTGTATGATTGTGATGGAATATTATTATGTGCTGTAAGAAATGCTAATTAAATAATATTTACTATTTTCTTTTCTAAACTAATTATTTCATTTCATAAATGCTTTTATTTCGTTTTTCACCTCTTTCTTTTCTTCTAGTTATTCATGTAATGCTTGTAGAAAATCCATTTTTCCTATGAGTCTTTGTTTACAATTGCTAGAGAGTTACCAACTCCTCCCTTTGAAGTCTTTCTAGATTCTCAATAATGTTTATAATGATTGGTGTTTCATCTAAATATTTTTCTCTCCAGTTTTACTTCTTTAAATGAAGCCATGCAAAATTCAGCAATGTTCCCTACTGCATTGAAAGGGATTGCTAGTTCTATTTGTTCTTGCTCTGGGTTCCTGGGTTCTTGCACTGACTTCCATTTCCTTGAATTAGGGACCCTGGAGTCTTTGTGGTTCAAAGCACTGGCTCCTCATAGTGTTCTCTGACATCTTAGGTTAGAATATTAGGAGTCTCAGAGCAACTGGACCTAGGCTTTCTTAATCTTGCTTGTTTCTTCCTGGAACTTCCACGGTCCCCATTGCTTTGTCACATCTTTTTTTTAAATCATTATTATTATTTGTTTTTACATCAACTAATTGGTCAATGAGAGATTTAAATGCATTTTTGGAAAGTTTTTTATTTACATTATAACTGAAGATTGCTCTTTTTGTCACTTATACTAACTTCTCTGTTATGAATGAAAATTGAAAAACTTTCTGAAAAACTTTCTCTGTTCCCTCAGATGATAACCTGATTCAAAAGCCACCATTTGCCAGACCACTCATAGATACACCTAAGTTACCTTTATGGGTAACTTCATTTTTTGAGGTCTGGGATTTCACTATCAGCTGTAGTAAATCTACTTGCTTCTGGAAATAGAATGGAAAACAGTTGGAGGTTGATCAACTACAAACCTATCTCCAGGGTAGAACGGGCAGCCTAAGAACTGAATGGTTAAAGAGGAGAAGCCAACACTCCTCTGAGTGATAGGAAGCAATTCAATGAGTTTTTCTTCATAAACTCCTCCTCATAGATCTAGAAAATGGACTAGATGAAATCCTGATGTGGAAATCCAGGAAAAGTCACAGTGAGACCTTGTCCACCCCAGCTCAACATAGGTAGAAAGACAGGTTGGGTCAGGAGCACGCTGCATTCAGATCACTCTAGTATAGACAGAGACGATGTGCACCAGGACAAAAGGATGTTTCAGATCTATATCTAGGCACTAAGATGTGGACAAGTACCAACTGGCAGTCCCAGGTCATAGATCCAGGGCAGAAGGAGAAAGAACCTGGTCATGGCAGGAGCATTCCTGGGTAGGAAAGCCCTGGGTAAGTGTGTAGAGAAAGGAAGGGATTCAGGAGGTAGCAGCAACAATAGCAGCAGTGACTTAGTTCAAACTTTAGTAAACCAGGCTTATACTTCCAACATCTAGCTTGACCCACAGAAGAATAGCTGGGGTGAGAACCCCAGGACAAAGTTTAACCTACAGTTCTGCAATTAGGAGTTTCTAATTCCTTGGTAGGGGTAGAGTTCAGCAGCAGTCTCCTCTTGGTCAGACTCAGATCCAGATTAAGAATATGCAGAATTCAGATCAGGGGATCACAATCAGACTTTACCCTGCATCAGACTACATCAGGAATTTATGTGTCCCCAGCTTGTCCCTGACAACCTGGAATAATATGATGTCTGAAACTCTCAAAAAAAAGCAACAGGATAACACAGAAATTCCCTCCAGGCGTGCTATAGAACCCAACCTTAACAATAAGCCAGAAATCAGAAAATTAGCTGGAAGAATGAGGAAACAAAAAAGTTCACCATAATAAGCTATTATGCTGGCAGGAACACTCAAGACACAAACACCAAAAAGAATGATTCGAAAACATCTATGAGCATTACTTCAGGGAAAAAAACAACTTGAGCACAAACTCAACTAGAATTCCTGGAGGAGATAAGCTGAAAATGTTTTAAGTTTTTTATAACCGAAATGAGAGTGCTTGAAGAAAAAATGGAAAAGAAATGAAAGGTATAGAATAAAGAAATGGAAAAGGAATTATCAGCTTGACACAAGATACAAAACCTTGCCCAAGCAACAAAAGTTCCTGAAAATCAAATGGACCAGATAGAAGACTATCACACTATGAGGCAACAGAAAATATTAAAATAAAGTCAAAAGACTGAAAAAAGAGAAGAAAATGTAAGATCTGGTACTGAAAAATATATATTTACCCGGAAAACAGATCAAGGAGAAATAGAATTTAAGAATCATTGGACCATCCAAATGCCATGACCAAAAAAGGAGCCTCAGACATTCTGTTTCAAATGTTAAAAGAAAATTGTCCTTAGAGTCTTAGAATCAGAGGGCAAAGGGAAGATGGAATGTGCCAGTCACCAGAAAACAAAGGACATATAATTATAGTCAAGAAAAACTTAACCAGCAAAACTGAGTAGAATGCTATGTGTCAGGGACTGGGGGCAGAAGCAGGGGGAATGAACCTTTAGTGAGACTTCCAAGTTGATAACAAGATTTCCTTCTATGTTTCTATGGAGAAAACTAAGTGCAAACACAAGAATGAAGACGGACATATAAGGTAACCATGAATGAAAAAAATGATAAAGGACTAAACAAAGATAAACTGCTTATGCTCAAATATGGGAAGATGATACATGTATCTTCTTTAACACCTTTAATCATCAGACATCAGAGAGGGAGTCCAATCAGACAAGGCTTGGATGTGATTCTGTTATGGAAAGAGAGAGGAAGAGAAATACATTGGGCAGTGGGAGGGAGGAATGGAAAGGAAGGTGAGGGAAAATTATCTCACATTATGATGGTAGATATCTTTACAAACAATAAGGAGGGAGAGGGGAGGAGCAGCTGATGCTTCAACCTGACTTCTATCTGAACTGTACAAAAGAAGAAAGAATACAGAGAGAGGGAGAGACAGACAGACAGACAGAGACAGAGAGACAGACAGACAGAGACAGAGACAGAGAGACAGAGAGAGAGGCAGAGACAGAGACAGAGGCAGAGACAGACAGAGACAGAGATACACTCATTAACTCAAAGAGTCAGTTGTAGAAATACATTTCGCCAAACAGTGAAATGGGAGGGAAAAGGGAGAAGGGGGAGGAGGAATTAGAAGGAGGCTATATTCAGGGAGGGATTAGTCCTAAGTAAAACAAATTTAAGAATTTACAAAAAGGTACTATTTTTTGAGCTGGCAAATAAAAGTAATCTGAGAGTGTCCTCATAAATTAATAAATCTATTACACTAAACCCTTGTCACCTTTTAAGGACCCATCAGGATTCCAGAGGGCTGATGATGAAATATGCTGCCCACAATTTAATGGAGAGGCAAAGGACTCTGAATGCAAACTGACACAAATTTTAGGACATGGACAAAATGAAAATTTGTTTTGATTAACTACACATGTGATTAGTGGCTTTGGCTTTTCTTGTGTCCTCAATTGGTTGGAGGTGTTAGGATGGAAGGGGGAGAGGGTGGATCTCGTCTGATCCAAAAAATGTGTGTATGTGTGTGTGCATGTGCATACATATATGTGGAGGCAGGGTATGTATATGCATATATAAAATGGACAACCAGAGTTATAACAAAAAGAATTGCTGGGGATGGAGTCAAGATGGTAGCATAGAAGGAGGAAAACTCCATGCCCCCCATAAATACCTCAAATATCTATAAATATGACTTTCAACAAATTTTAGAGCTACAGAATCCACAAAACAACAAAGAAACAAAGCTCCCACTGAAGGAAGCCCAGCAGGCAGACAGGAAAGGTTCATCACAGCACAATGGGAGCCATCCCAGCCCTATGTGGCCCCATAGTTTTAGCCCCAGGGAGGCCTGGACCAGCCATGGCTAGATCTTTCGGGAGAGTGGATCACCAGCAGCTGTGGTGGTTTCCACAATAATTAACCCATAAATGCCAAAAACAAAGTGAAAGGTCAGTGGAACTCAGCTGGATTTGGGGGGTAAGGAGGAGCAGGTCCAGCCATTTGCCCCCAAAGCCAGAAATGGCAGAAGATGTGGCCCTGCAGCTGACTCCAGGTGGCTGCTTCAGAGCTACTGGGCTGCAGATTGCAGGGGAGTCAAGTGACCATCCAGAGGCTAAGTGCTCTTCCTTTAACCGGCCTGGATAGGGATTTTGTTCTTGAGTGGTGGTCCTGACATGTGTGACCAGTGAGCCAAAGCTGGTGGAGGATATAGAGACAGTGCCCTCCTAATAGCTCTAGGAACTGCAAAAATCCCAGTAATTTGGAACAAAGCTCTCCCCTCTGGAAGCAGAGTTCTACTGTAGGAAAGAGCTCAAAAGTCAAGTAACTGACTGGCAACATGAGCAAGTAAAGGAAGCAAAGCAAGTACAAACATCCAACTTTACATTCCTTTTTGGGGGACAAAAAGAATCAAAGCATGGAACAGGAAGAAGACAACACAGAACTCCTGCATCAAAAGCTTCCAAGGAAGATATGAATTGGTAACAGGCCATGGAGGAATTCAAGAAGAATTTTGAAAATCAAGTAAGAGAAGTGGAGGAAAAATTGGGAAGAGAAATGAGAATGATGAAAGAAAACTGTGAAAAGACAGTCAACAACCTGACTGAAGAAAATGACACCTTAAAAATAGACCAACTCAAGTGGAAAAAGAGGCCAAAAAAGCCAATGAAGAGAAGAATGCCTTAAAAAATCAAATTCGAGGGCAGAGCCAAGATGGCGGCATAGAAGCAGCAAAGTTCCGCTGCTCCCACACAGCCACCCTAAATACCCATAAAATACAACTCTAAACAGATTCTAGGGCTCACAAACTCACAAAAATACAGAAAACACATCTCTCACTGAAGGCAGCTTGGCAGGAGGGGCTCCTCGAGGCAGGCCAGGAGCCGAGGCCAGTCCAGCCCAAAACCTCAGCCAGGTCCCAGGGTAATAGGGAGGAGCTGAGCCCCAGCATAAATCTACCCTTGGGAGCATATCTACAGCACCTGGAATTATCTCCACATCTATCAAGTCAGGAACAATAAGGATTAAAGAGAGGTCAGTGAAAGTGAAGCTATCAAGCCAATTTTGGGGGAGGAAAAGCAGTTTGGACAATCTGCCACAGGCCAAGGATGCAGTAAGGGAAGGGCAGGATCTGTCTTCCACGACGCTGATTCAGAACTCCTGGCCTTCAGACACCACAGGGGGGCTGAGTCGATTGATCAGGGCCAAGGGCTCTTGTGTTGAGCAGCCTGAATCCGGATTGTGGTCTTGGGTGGTGATCCTGGGGTGCTTTCAGCAAGCCAAAGCTGGTAGGGGCTGCAGCACACCCCTAATAGCTCCTGCAGTGGGGAAAACCCCAGTGATTTAGGACAGAGCTTTCCCCCCTGGAAGCAGAGTTCCACAAAGCTAAAAAAAAAATCAACCAATTAATTGACTGGCCAACATGAGGAAAAGGAAGCAAAATAAGAACAGCAATAAAACTCTAGAATCCTTTTTTGTGGACAAAAAGGATCAAAGTATTGAACGGTAGGAAAACAACACAGTCAGAACTCCCACACCAAATGCTTGCAAGACACTGGAAGACTGCCTACAAGCTATAGATCAACTGAAAAAGGACTTTGAAACACAAATAAGAGAAGTAGAGGAAAATTGGAAAGGGGAGGAACCGAGCTTCCCAAGATGCAGGGTGAGTCTACCCTGCAAAACAGATCTACAGCACCTGGAGCCATCTTCACATCTGTTAAATCGTGAACAATAAGGATTAAGAAAGATCAGTGAAAGTGAGTGAAGCTTTCAAACTAATTTCAGGGAAGGAAAAGCAGTTCAGCCAATCTGCCTCAGGGGCAAGGAAGCATTGGGGGAAGGGCAGGAACTGCTGTAACTGGCAGCTACCCCCACTAGGCTGCTTCAGAGCCCCTGGCCTGCGGACTCTGCATGGTGGCTGAGTCAATTGATCAGGGCCAAGTGCTCTTGCATTGAGCAGCCTGGACCTGGATCATGGTTTTGGGTGGTGGTCCTGGGGTGCACTTTCAGCAAGCCAAAGCAGGGGGGTTCCTGCAACACCCCCCTAATAGCTCTGGCAGCTGGGAAAACCTAAGCAATTTGGAACAGAGCTTCCCCCCTGGAAGCAGAGTTCCACAAAGCTAAATTAATTGACTGGCCAACATGAGGAAAAGGAAGCAAAATAAGAACAGCAATAAAACTCTAGAATCCTTTTTTGTGGACAAAAAGGAACAAAGCATGGAATGGGAGGAAGACAACACAGTCAGAACTCCCATATCAAATGCTTCCAAAAATTTCACACTTGAAGAATGCCTAGAAGCTATAGATAAACTGAAAAAAGACTTTGAAAACCGAATAAGAGAAGTGGAGGAAAAATTGGAAAGAGAAATGAGAATGATGTGAGAAAATCATGAAATAAGAGTCAACAACCTGACTGAAGAAAACAACACTTTAAAAAATAGATTAACTCAAATGGCAAAAGAGGTCCAGAAAGC
>JAQQSW010005703.1:0-14122 GCA_028646575.1 Pseudocheirus occidentalis | reverse complement strand
GTGCATAGAGATCAGCAAAAGGGCAAAAGGAGTGGAAGGGGACATGAATCTCATGTGATGTACAGTGTCATGCTACCCTGGGTTATTTTAGGATACAGCTGAGGAAAGCAATAGGGCTGGGATCAGTTCAGGTTGGGGAGCAGGCTAGAGGGATGAGATGTTCCAGACCTGTAATTTTGTCAATGAAGGGAACCCTCAGTGTGGCAGCTCTCCACAGATGAAGACTAGCAACTAAGTCTCTTATTTATTATCTTGGAGAACTGCTTGGGACACAATGGGAAGTTAAGTGACTTGTCCAGGGTCTCACAGATCTACTGTATGTTAAAGGTAGAATTTGAGTCCAAGTCTTCCTGATGCCAAAGCAGGCTCTCACATTACATTGAAATATGATATTTTTATAGTTCAAGCTCTAGGACAGAAATTCTGGCTATAGAAATGTTTTGTTTTATATACTGAAAGGGAAGCCCCCCAAAAAATTGGATAAAGTTTTCATCATTTAAAATGGGACCACAACATTAGAACTCTCTCCCCCAAACAAAATTGGCCAATTAAATTCAACCCCAATAGTCAGGGGATTTTTATTTCATCCACTTTTTTTTTTTAAGAAAATTTTCTTTTTTTATTGTTGCTCAGACTAGACATGTTCTTTGATGATCAAACTAAATGACAATGGGTGACATTTGGCTTTATCAACTTTGGTCTGGTCTAGCAAGGATTTGGAAGGACAACGAATACTGAAAGCATTCTGGGGCTACACATCTAACAAAATGTCTCTCTGTTTGTCCACATGGGCATCCAGCCTTTGCAAACAGAAGCAGAGGAGAACAATACTACCTGTTCATGAAAGAATATTAATGGTTTCAGTTCTCCGAACAATGAGCTCTGTAATTTACTCCATCAGCCTCCTGAGAATGATCTTCACATGGCTCTCAGTGCCAGGTGGTTTGGAGGGACTGACTGTCTAACCTAACAAGGGGTACTTTAGGAAAAGGTGTAAAGATACAACAGCTGGGCTGGTCTCCGGCCTCAACATTCTGATAGATATCATTCTGCTATTTAACTAGCAGAAACAATTTCAACATAAGGGGCAGCAAGATTTTCAAGGAGTTCTTACAATCTTTTAGGTCATAGAATCTACTTCACATATTCCATTAAGATTTGTGGTTTGGTTTACTCTTCCAGAATTCACTTAATCCTTCCTGGAACTATAAACTGGAACTCTATCCCCAAACCTCAACATAAACTAGAAGGGATCTCATGTATCTAGCCCCCTCAATTCATAAATGTGGAAACTAATGTAAAAAATCAGGAAATTACTTGCCCAAGGTCACATAACTTAAATGGCAGAAGTTCTGATCCAAGAACTCAGGTTTCTTAACTCCCTTAAGTCATAGCTTCTGCCCCTGCACCCATACATGCTACTCTATTAATTAACACAAAGAAACTCTCTATTCAAGCAGGGAAAATCTGTGAGACATTTACCCACTCCATTTTCTACAGAACTTATTGATGTCAAAGGTTTAAGCAGGTTGCCCAGTAAGGAATGGACTCACAATGTCCTAGCCTGAAAATACTTTCAAAAAGCAACAGAAAAGCATCTCTTTCCCCTAAAATACAAACACAACATCAGCACCACAGAAGACTGGAAATGATCAAAGAAAGACAATTTATTAAAGCCTTGCAAATAAGAACCAAAAAAAATCTTAGGAACCCAGAAACACACATAAAATAAGTAAGTCTGCCGGCCTAGGTACCCCCAGGGGTACAGAGGTAGTGAAAACAGATGTAATCAACATTCTTTATTTACCACTCCAACATAATTCTAACTTCACCTTGGGCAAGTGGCTATTTGCAAGGCTGATTTACTGACTGACTGGTTCAGTTATAAATGAATCCTGCTACAAAGATACAACTATTACTCTCAATCTCAATCCTGCCTATTTGGACACACACAAGATCACCTACAAGTTTGCAGTGGCCAACTTTCAGAAAGAGAGGAAGCACAAAAACAAATTAATTTGGAAGAAAAAAAATTTGTAACCAGGCTTTAAAATCCCTACAACATTTTAATTCCTCAGTGTAAGGAAAGGGTTAAATCTCAATGTTCAAAGTTAGTTGTTGGGTGTTTTTTTTTTGGGGGGGGGGTGAAGCTGTATAATTATTCTATAGTAAATCCTTTCTTCAAGGACTCATCACCAAGCACGACAGACGGACTAAAACCTTATTAATTTGCTTTCTCACACTACAGCCCTGTTCTTTTGGCATGAATTCTGCTCTCTTGGTCTATATGAGTCTTTGATTACTTCTGCCTTTGAATTTAAAAGAATGGTCATACTACATGAGCAGGAAATAGGACCTCTTAACAGAAGCTGAGATCTGTCTCTCTCCTCCTTCTAGCACTTTTAGCTTCATATATCAATAGGTCACATATAAATCAACATTTCAAGACAATCAGGTCAAAAGTGATATTCTTAGCACCACTTAACATGATTTTGAGCCACCGGAAACAAGCAGCTGGCTAGGACACAACCTCTTCTCATTCCCCCCTCATTTGCCACATTGCCTTTTTGGCTGCCTGTTCCTCACCCTGTCCAAGGTCCTTCCGTATGCAAAACAGTTTCCTCTCTAGGGGCTACACCCTTACATGTGAACAAGGAACTCAAAATAATTGATTTGACAATAGCTGGTTCTTTCCATCATCTTTCAATTATTTTCACATTTCCCCTCATTCCCTCCAACCCCTGTTTCTTATCTGCCTCCCCCTCCCCAAAGAATTAATAAATAATAATACTATAGTTTAGGGTGGGGGGGAAACACACACACACACACACGACCTATATATTGACAACTCAAGTTTCAGGTTCACTTGAATTTCCTACCTGAATTGCAATCTGGTGTTCAATCGTTTTGTACGCAGAGTAATGTGTACTCCCCGACTGAATATGGAGCTGTGAAAAAAACCAAATCAAAGCATTCTGCTTATGTCACAAACTACAAGAAAACATCTTAAGCAGTTTATGAATAGCAGACAAACCTTCCTAGATTGGACTACAGCCTTGGGATTCAATGAAGACGCGTGGATTTTTATTTGTTGCTATGGATAAGATGATCATAATAATCTAAGGGGGAAGTAAAAGAAAAAAAAGAAGGCTATTCAATAAGCAAAAGGGGGGGATAGTGAGAATCGATGACATGAGAAAAGAAAAATTGATGCCCATTAAGACATAAAGAAAGCCAGTGTGTTGTGAGTGATGCTGAAGAAAAATTAACAGTGTGTGCTACTAAGGAATTATTAGAATTATAACATACAGGGGAGAGGAAGGAGCATAAGATGCTTAGGAATCTGCAACAGGTAGAAGCCCATATTTTTGGTACTCAATCCCTACATATTTAAAGGGAAAAAAGCTACCAACAACAAATCTCTTTCTGGGGCATCAGATGTGTTGTGATGAGAGAGTCACTCAGTTTATCATGCATTTCATTAAGATAACCACATACTGGAACCCTACTGGTTCTCCCTCTATAAGCTGCCCATTGGTATCCCACTCTCTACTTCATCAGCAATGTCACAGCCTAAGAAAGTAGCCAGAAGTTTTGAGTGCAAGTGATTGTTTTCTTTAGCCAATGGGAGAATGTTGATCACTGGCTCCTCCACTCACAGTCCCAAATCAATCGTCAAATCTGTTTCACCAGGACTCAGTTTTCTGCAAACCTGCTACCATATCTAAATTATAAAGGGTTAATATGGGTTAAAGTATGTCCATCTTTTAAGGGAAGCAGCTGAAGTACCCAGGTGCCCCGACTTAAACAGAAGCAGAAAGCTTCAACCAAATGTAATTCCCTCTAACAATTTCACTCTCATTCTAAGACTGGTTACAATTTCTTTTCTACTAACAGCAACATAGGGGCCTCAGTGGTAGGTGCTACATACTCTAAATTATGCTCTATGAGCAAGGGTTGGAAGACCATACGGTCACTTTTCCTATCCAGAGCTGTTACAGAATCCAGTTTGTCCAAAACTTAGCCACATTTGATTTGTACATTACTAAAACAAAGACATAATTGAGGTTTTAAATGGGATTTAAACCAATTAATCTGCATCTTGGTTGTTGTAAGAAAAATTAATCAGCCCACCCAGTTTTAAACACACACACACACACACACAGAGCTTTTGAAGATATTCTACACAGAGTCATGATAAAATACATTTCAGCTGAATCCTGCATTGCTCTGAGTGTATAACAGTGGTCTTTTTATTGGCTGCAAGTGACTGTTTTTAGGATACAAGTGACTTTGAAATAAACTCATTTGTCCCTCTGAACTGAAGTGCAGAAGTAGAAATACAGGTCCCCTCCTCCCTTAGGCTTTAAAATCACTGCCTCCATTTAATGCACCAACTTCTCCAACACAGAAAAAGCAACCGGAGGTAAAAATAGGATCCAAATAAAAAAGAGAAAGAATCTCTACAGCTTATCAAGACATAGAAATCAACCAGGTTCCTCTAAAACAAAGAATTTAATGATGAGCAGTTGAAAATGTGGCCCCCCACACACTCCCAAGCAGTTCATCAAAAGTGAATCACTAAAAGAGAAAGATGAATTTGGACCCTTTATCCCCTGTCCTTTTTATAAAGACTGCCAGTCAGTAAGCGGAGATTGCTCTAATTACTGTGACAATTCTGCATTGCGTTCAAACAACTTTTGTGCTCTGGACAGGTTTCTCTGCGAGTTTGAAATTCTTGGCCTGAGAACCGCTCTTGTCTAAAAGAGGTTTCTCCTTCTAAGCAGAGAATGCAACACTAACAAGTTGTCCCTCTTTTCAGCCTGTTTTATTCTCCTCTTTTCCAATTGCCTGATTCAGAGCTTAATGGAAACTTGTCCAAGCTTTTCTTCCCACAAACCCTGTAGAGCCCTTAGGCAATCTGTACTCGGGGTAACCACAGGAATCTTATATTGTCAATTAAAATTGAATGGACACCTGATAACTAAGTATATGTCTTGGGAAAAAAAAGCATTCATAGAATCACAGTCTTACGAATAAACTAATGAAAACTGTGGATAATCCAAATTCAATCTTCTCCTTTGTCCAGTTTCATTTTTAATCTTCATTTTCATCACTGGCTAGACAACAACATATCCCACGAGTGTCGAAATAAAGGTAAAAGCTATGTTTTTAACTGTGGCCAGAAACTCCAAAAGTGGAAATGCCCAGAAAGAGACGGACTCTGTGCAAACTAAGTTGTAATCTTCACCACTGCAGGGCAAGAATAACCTCTCTTCCCCCACAGAAAAACCAGAACCTGCTCACAAACACACAACACAAGGAACTCATTCTCTACAGTTCAACTTGTCTTTGCAAACAGCTTGTGACTGTTGTTGAAGACCTTTACTAGTTAAAGAAAAGGACTTGAAATGTTCTTATCCCTTCTCTGTTTCCACTCCCTCTTCCCCTAAATGCACTTTTCTTATATACACACAGTTTAACTGCTTTCCTTTCCCCTATAACACAAAGATGCCTTGTTCCATCCATTCTGGCTTTTTAAGACAAAGATAAACTAAAAGTACCCAGTAAAATCTTGGCACCCTAACATGGAATAATAATTTATACCCTCCCTAAAATGCCACGAGGAAGAAGAGAACAAGTAGTGGTTACCTCTTTTTATTTTTTTGGATGATGGGGAGGAGGTTAATAAACCCATTAACAAAACATTCAGGAATCATGGCTGAATCAAAGGAACATTACAGGCTCGAAGGCCAGGTAACTAGTTACAACATCCCTAACTTGCTGCAGTTGGCCTTCTCTGTGACCTGGAACACCTCATTTAACGTCCTAACCCCTTTAATTGTGCCATCTATAAAATAAAGGCAATGCTATTGTCTAAGGACCTGCCTTTCCGGGTTTCTCAGGCACTCATGAAATAGTAACCCAAAAGGGACTTAGAACTCCTTATAAGTAGTACCACTCAAAAAGATTAATATATTTTCCTGAGTTACTTCCTATAGTAATATACCTCACCTTTTCCTAGCTCCTTTTAGTTAACCCAGACATAACTCTTAACACTGGTCACCATGAGATTTTTCCATATCCCAGAACAGAACTAGTAGAGACCAGAAAGAGAACAGAAGGGTAGGAATTTGCATGTCATGGGCCTACAATGTGATCTAGCCATGTATAAATCAACATTTCACAGAACTAGAGAATATTAGAAGTACAAGGAACACTGGCAATCACCAAATCCGTCACTCAATAGATGAGGAAACAGGCCCAAAAAGCAAAAAGTGACTTCAAGGTCACATAGGGAACGTGTGACAAAATTCACTTCCTACACAAAACTTTTCCCACTAGACTTTTTAATGTGATTTCTCAATTTCTCTTCATTTCACTTGAATCATCATCACTCTCTTAGGTTCCTTATGTTGAGAAGGTCACACTAGAATGATATCCAGAGGCAGAAGATGGTCAAGGAAGAAAAATGAGATAGTGACCACTGTATCCATATTTGAAAAACATCTCTTTCAGAACCAGCCAGACTAAATACAAGGCCCAGAAGGTCAGAACTTCACACAATGGCAATGGATTCTTAAACACACACACACACACACACACACACACACACACACACACACACACACACACACACACCCCTCTCTATCCTAGATATTTCAATAACTCACTTAATTTTCAGTGTCTTTGTTTACTTTTCAGGATGTTCATCACACATGGAATTGGATAAGGATTGAGTTGGACAGTGGACTTGGGCCTTGCTTGATGCTACAATGTTTTGTTTTGTTTTGTTCTTTAATGGACTGATTTTGGGTTTATTCCACCAACCCTTCCCCCCTCCCCAGTTCAGAAAACAAACACATAAAACCCGTGTTCCAGATCCTTTAAAAAAAAAAATACTTATAATTTGATTTCCTGGGAAATTTTTTCATCTGTTTCTAAAGAACTATTTCTTTAGACACCCTCCTTTCTTTTCTCCTTCTCTCTCCAAGTATTAGTGACCAGGGGACTTGTTCTCCCATTTCTATATTATTAGCTCAAAAGATAGAAAACTTGTAGATTTACCTGAACCCTTCTCTTATGTCTTAGGTATCTGGAAGGCATGCTTTGGGACACAAGGAAACCAACAAGGTCATTGTGGGTGTGGCCCCAGGTCTCCACAGGTGCTAAGGCTGTTGTGTCAGAGAACAAAGTTTTGGGTTATTGCCTCTCTTTTTACAAAGCAGTGGGTAATGGACCTGGAGCTTCCACAGGGACAGCAAACCAGTATCAACTGGCAGGGACATGGGTTTAAATGTTCCTGCAAAGCCCTATAAAAGCTGAATATTCAGGGCCTCCAAAAAAAACAACTTAACAAAAGCTTCCCTTTCTGAATTGAACAGCTATATCCCTTGTCAGTCATTCTGCTACAACAAAATACATGTCTATGGAGGGAGACAATCTTTCCCACTGTCTAGTTGTTTCAGCAAATGTCTATTTACCCTCATTAACTTTTTTTTTTCCTTTTCCTCAACCTGAAACCATCAGCTATGAGTCAGAGAACAATCATTAACTTTTACAGCTTCCATACAAATCCACCTACTCACATAAGAGAAAGAAGTATTGACTTGCAAGGTAGCCAGAGACAAAAATCCTCTAAGAAAAAATGAAGGGGGAGGGTATGATAGAGAGAACTCTACAAGAAAGTTGTATGGGGGGAAGGGGGCAACAAACACCAACCACATTCGTTATTTTCAATTTAGGGCTTCGACCTTTTAAAAGAGTTGATTTTCTGCTTGGATGTGCTGACACACAACTCAAAATTTCTATCATCATAATAGAAAAGGGTAATGTTTTTCTCCCCGACATCAAAATGTAAAAATCAACTATTTCTTAAATTGCAGAGAGTAAACCGAATCCAGTCTCCGGGGCTTGTAGTAAACACATTTCCGCCAGAGATAAACATACGGGGGCTGCTATGCTGAGACATGTTCCTAACACAGCATTTTTCATTAAAAGTTGCTACACTAACACTCATAAAATGATGCCCAATCATTATTACTTCACTTAGCAGTCACTGTGCGGCAACTCATAACGAATTAATTTGCATTAATGTGGGCTTCATGTGTATTTCCCTGAGCATTCCATTGTGATTCAGGCTTCATAAAAGTGAAATGAAAATAAAAAAGGATGCCTTTTATTTCACTTTCCAAAACAAACCAACCCACCCAAAGACCTGCATATATCTTCTAGATTTTAAAACATTTTTTTTGGTAATATATTTAGTGCATCGTAATTGGCCCAGCATGGAGGAATCTAGTTATCTCCTCAGTAAATATTTATAGCATCACTCTTTCCCATTCATTCTGCATTTTCTTAGAGAATCTCACTGTAGCCTACATCTGCAATTCATTGACTTTACAATTTACCACATGTTGAGATGGGAGAGGTCTTAGCTCCATTTGAATCACTGCACAAATATGCAAGTGATTTATCAGTTTAAAACTGAAGACTGCAGAAGGACTCCACTTCTGAACATGACTCTTCCTGGCAAAGCATGGACAATTACAGTATGCACTAATTAAGCTCTGTGAATGTGCTGTGCCCTGGTAATGCCTACCAGGCCTCAAATTTATTTTCATGATGCCAAACTTTAGCAAGCAATTTAACTCATTCAGGGCTGATTCAGCCAGGAATACCCAAGTGATTTGGGTGAACCCCCTTGCTCCTCATTAAGCAACTTGGGGATCTCAAAGACAAAAGAATGAGATATGACAGATTGAATTATCCATGTAAAATTAGATGAGCCAGAGGAAGAGAAAAATACCAAGAGAAATCTGAAAAACACCACTGATGATAGATAACCTGTTCAAATGTCCTACACAGCACCATATTCATAAAGTCCTGTTAAGGGATTCCTATCTGTCCCTGAGGGCTAGTAAGTTTCAGGATTCCATTGATTAGGAAATAAACCCTCCCAGGCTCTGCCTGTTGTGTTTGGTTTTGGGGGAGGAAGAATAGCACAAAATGACAGGGCCCATCAGGTTCCTGAACTCCTTCAACATCTATGATTTGCACACAATTTCACAGCCCTCCTCCCCCCCCAAAAAAAATCAGTCCTCTCACTGACCTTCTTTCTCTGGTCTTCCTCTTTTCCTATCTGTGATCAATACGGGAGGCAAATGCAGGAAGATATCACAAATAAAAAGACTGCTTTACAGAAATGAAAATCTGGAAGTACATACCCCCTTTTCACTCCAATGGTAAACCTGCCCCCATTATTTTAAACACCTTTTTTATTAGAACATACTGGTTGATCAAGAGAGAAAGTGGGCAAAGCAGTACTTTTTTCTCATCCTCTCTCCCTTCCTTATGTCCTTCACAACCACCATGAATTCCTGACACTCAAGAGGCAGTCCCTGGATCCCTAACTTCCGGCTGAATCTGTAGTATAAATATGCTTTCCCCTAAGTCTGTAATTTCTCTCCTCACATTATTCTCCCCCCAGTTTGGGTTTTTCCGTATCTTCCCCACCCCCAGACACCAGTTCTCTTCCCCCACTCCCAGTTTTCCCCTCTCCTCCCACCCTCAAATAAGCCTAGCTTTTTCCCTTAGTCTAGGTTCTCAATGCTTTATAATCAGCTACCCCTCCCCCTCCCCCCCTCAAAAAAAACTCAATATCTCAAGATGTTAACTGGTGCCCTGTGTGTGTGTTTTCTCCCTTTCCAGCTCAGTGGTACATCAATAAATTAAAGAGCAGTTCCCCGTATCAGGTTTCTTTAAGTATTCTGGGAAATATTTTGTTGGTTTGGTATCAACATACACACTCCACAATACAGGCAGTGTAGTTCTCTAAAGATGAGAGAAGAAGAAACCTGTAGCAACTTTGTTTTTAAAACTGCACACTGTTCCCAGTCCCTCCTTCAATTCTCAGGACTGAAAGTGTTAACCCTAAGCGGAAGAAGAGTATCAACAAGGAGTGAAAAGTGAGGGGACCCAGAGACTCCGATTTGGGAGGTGGGACTGGGGGAAGAGAATGAAGGAAGAAAGCTTTGTGATATTTCCCCCTCCCATCTCATTGCTTATAATTAGTGAAAGAAATTTGACCCACTGCCAGTGTCTACGGACCTTGGATATTATAAGGCCAGCGTGGCGTCAAATATCTTAACATTCATAAGTGTTATAGGCTGTAAATAAACCCTGTGGATTTATGACCCAGAGGCTCTTGCCAGCAAATGACTGGGGCACATTTCTTTTAGCAGCCCTGGTGAGGTGCAAGTTAGCTTTTGGTTGTAAAATTAGCCAAACAAACGTGCCCAATTAAAAGCCAAAGTTTAAGGTTTGCTTACATATTTGCCACTATTCACTCCCCTAAGAAAAACACAGGCTTCTCTACTCTCCAAAGGGCCAGAGAACTTTTAAGTCCTCCCTCCCCCACCCTTTCTAAAAAGTCAGGAAACAAAAAAGATTCCTCCGAATAGTTATAAATATGGCTCCACATATTGTCTCATTCTTCTCCCCCAAATACATGCACACACATATATACATATATACTCTATAAAATGACCCATGCTCATTTGAAAATGTTTATTTATTCAACACCATAGCTTAAAAAAAAGGCAAATTCCCTCCTAGCCTGTTCCTCTGCCTGAAGCTGCCTGGGCCTCCCTCTTTCCCTTCCCCCAATATAATGTCATCTACTTCCTGTGTAGGAGAGAGCATTTGCTAAATCCAGGTTGTCTCATACTTAACTGCCAATAATCCAACTTCCACATAACTTCCAGACAGCTGGGAAAAGGTCCTCTGAGTTTTAGTCATGGTTCAGAAACACACGTCCACACAAAAATGCACAGCTGCTCTGTTTTCTCTACACTGCATTTTTAATATGATTTGGGGGCCCTGTTGTGAAACATCTGACAAAACGTAAAATCCTTTTAGAGACCTTCCAGTTTACATGCTGCCAGTATGGAACTGGAGTTCCAAGGGTTCTACGCCTGATCGCCCCCCCAAAAAAACAAGAAATCGATGCATTTGGTGTTAACACGTCCAAACTAAAAGTTAGCCCCTGGAATGTATAAAGGCATTCAGGAACTCCCTCGAAAGGCCTCTACAGTAATTCTAAAAGCAAAGATCTACCTGGTGCAACTCTTAAATCGTGCAACTTCTAGGCAAATATTATTTTTAATGAAGTGCAGGGGTCCAATTATTCTGCTCACTCACAGTGCTGCATTATTTCGTTTTGTAAGCTCCCTCAAACTTTACAGCAACTTTTTCCCCAGCCCACTCAGAAAATTCACCGACTACAATTGCACTGTCAATGGAGTCCAAAGAAATTAAAATCCAGGTGGAAATGAACAGAGGCCAGCCTGTTTGCTTCGGTCATGGAATCTAGCCTGAACTGGAGAGAGAACAGATGAGGAAGCCCCCTCTCCTCCAAAGAGCAGGCAAAAGTTTACCCCAAACATACCTTTCCTAAACATAAATTCAAGTCTTCACAAATTCACTTTTGCACATCGTTTTAGAAATTAAAGAAAAAAGCAAATTACTGAGATATTTGGCTATACCTACTTTATTAAACTAATGAGATCCTATGGAAACCATAATCTATACAGTAGATATTAAACCTCAAACCCAATAAAGACTAGCAAAGAATTCATACCAATATATTGAGATTGAAATCAAAACAAGCTGGCCATAAATATTTCCGAAGGAGATGAAAAACAATTAGCATAAATACCAAAGAAGGGCAAGAACACCTGTTCTTTTTCAGGGGCGATAAGCATTTTATTGTTCTCTATTTAAAATGTAATGACCTGTGTAATTACAGTAATATTACATTGTTATGTAGGGGCTTGGAATGTCACACTTTGAAAAGTGTTGTCAAAACAATCAGAGGGAAAGAAAGGGGGGGGTTAACTGGGGGGTGGGGAAAGAAGGACCACCATTAACCCTTCACACTCCTGGCCCACAGCTTTAGTCATGGGCTTCTGCTCTGGGAAACATCCATTTTTCATATCTATGAAGAAAAAGTTTCTTGGCTAAAAAAGGCATCCAGGTGATTAGGCTGCCCTTGGTTTTGCTGAAATCAAGGATTCGAAATTTCTAAAAATGCATTTGAGATGTTGTTTGCTTTTCCTATCTAGTAGCAAACAGATCACTTGGAAAATAAATAACTTTGGATAATGAAAGCTGCAAAAATCCTAAAGGTAAGCTCTAAATAAGCAAAGACCTCTCTTGGAAATCATGACCTCCACACTCTGCTGTTTGCAAGTACCAATTAGACTGGCTCTTAAAAGATTTTTTTAAATCCCTTGTTTCATTTTTAACTGTAAAATGAAAAGTTTCCTTTTATTGCTAATATATAAATGTTACCAAAATTCTATCTGCAGCTAAATCACTTCCTATCTAGTTAACTAACCCTCTCCTTAATGCGTCTCTATTCGAATCTCTATTCTTAAAAGCCATTCACATTACTGTATCAAAGAGTAAATTAATGTTATGCAGAAATTTGTCGTTTTAAAATAAAATTATTACTATCAAGCTTTATGGAGTCTTCAGCAATTAAAGTATTATTCTTAAGATAATTTATTATTCATCATAAGCTGATTTAATGATACTCCTTAATTCTTTATATTCTTAAACAGAAAAGCAGAAATCAGGGTTCTGGGAGTTTGCTTCTGAGAGGCAAGCAGCTGCTCCCAGGTAGACTCAGAAGTAACAGAAATCCTAGTAAAACAGCATCAACAAGGCCTAAGAAATGAGTGAGGTACACATTGCTCATTTGTCTTTCCACCTTGCTCTTAAAAACCAAAACCCAAAACAGCATAAGGCCAATACAAATTTCTGATGGTCACTGAAAGAAGTCTGCTGTTTCCTTTCTCCATCTTGCTCCCTGCAGCAAATCTGGAATTCAAAGCTGGCACCTCAGATAGAAGGTGTCAAGAGACCAGGATGCCACAGAGCAACTATCTCGATTTAATCTAAATTATTCAGCTTTTGGGCCTAAATAAATAACTTTAATTCCAGGAAGCCCACAATTAAAAATTAAGTTAATAAGGTATGCTTAGTGCAGGGGGGAAAGTGGTAAATACCAGGAGATGTACTGGTGTTTGAGATGCAAATACTAAAATTGCCTATTGAGTACAAAGCAGTCTTTTTTAGGCCCAATGTGATGTCACACTACAAGGCCACCTGCTATGTCAACAATAAAATAACTAACTAGAAGTTTTTCTGCACCTATTAATTCCCATAAAAGGACTAATCTTAGGGAGTCATTTTTAATACAGGGGAAAATAATAATTTGATGATCAACATTTACCTTATTTTTTAACTACTGGAAAATTTCCACTTCTAGTTTTTTTTTTTAATCTACTGAGTTGCAGCTATATTTGTGAAAGAAAAAGAAAAAAAAAGGCCACCAAGCCAAAATCCAGCATCTTAAGCATCTCCCTTAGTTTTAATCACAATCATGTAAGTGCCATTCAAACAAGATTTTAAACGTAAAAATACTCTTTCCCAGAAACTCTCATATTCGGGTAGAAGGGAATAGGAGTTAAGTCTCTCTTAAGGTTACACTGTAATATTTTGCTTGATTTTTTTCTTGTCACCAACCATCAGAGGTTTTGATCCCAGTGTTCACAAGTAAAGAGCCCACACACACAGAAGCTTCCAAGAAAAAGACAAAGTAATCAATCTATGCTTCCCCTCAGAACTCCAATCACTACAGTGCATAAGCAGTCACTTCTAGTTCCCATGCATCTTTAAGGAGCAGAGCAGGCTTTTAGATGCCATCTAAGAGGAAGTCAGCCACAGACTCGTCCTCTTAGCTTCCCATACATACGAGTAGCAGAGGGGGGGTGGGAGAAGTGGGGAGAGACAGAGAAAGAGAAGGTAACTATTTCTCATTTCCAACCATAAAAATAGACCAATCTAGCATGCCCCTATTTTCTAGTGATTTCTAAAAAATCCTAAACAAGTAAAACCTGATGGTTAATATTTTAATGCTATAAAACACTTGTAGATGATAGATTCAATTTCTGCAACACCTCGGCCATTAACACCGATTCCACGGCTGCTAAACAGTGGATGTATTATTTCAAACTGCGATCTCGAGTTACCAAAAAAAAAAAAAAAAAAAAAA
>JAQQSW010005702.1:0-14123 GCA_028646575.1 Pseudocheirus occidentalis | reverse complement strand
CTTTGCGTTTCCAAGTGCTTTGGCTATCTAACCACAACGTGGAATTGAACTTGCTTTTCTAGAGCTGACAGGCCTATTCATTTCATCAATGGCGCAATGATACAATGTGGGACTTTGGTTAAGACTTTCAAGATAAATCAAGTTCTTTTTTTTGTTGCTGGCTGAGCTCCACTTTCTTTTGTGCATAGCTGTTACCTTGTTCCTTCAACCATAATCAATATAAGAATATGTCTAATTTGTTTCTTTGCGTGTGGGAGGGCACTTTCAACTCCCATCAGTGCAGAATGGAGTAACTCCATCTAGCTGATTTCTTCATTTTGCTTCACTGCTCTGTTTTGGTGTGCTAAAACATGGGGGACTTGGTTCCAATTCTGTCTCTGGCTTACTAGCTCTGTGACAGGACAAGGTGTTTAACCTCTCTGAGCCTCAGACAGTTCTCTTAGACTTTGCCACTAAGTCTGAGATATGTTACCCTGAGTTAGTGATGGGACTTCCCAAAGGGGCATTTCCCTACAGGGACACTGGTGATACCCATCACAAGTTCTTTTTATAATTGCACATGCAAGTAATAGCATGCCAAGTCAATGTATAATCTGAGTTGCACAAATAATTATTAACAATTTTAATTAGCCTTATTTTGTGTGCATATGTATTTATATATAGATTTAAATAGACAAACTGGGTCTACACATGCATCCACAATAATGAAAACAGCAAGAATAAGATATAGACAACTTGGAAACTTAGTGCACTATTGGCCTAAATACTCACACAGAAGAGGAACCATTACTAAAAGTCAAAATATGGAAGCAGATCGAGAACAACAAAAGAGGGTTCTGTGGCTGACTTCCTCGGTAAACTTCACCACACAGCTTAACCTTGGTATGACTCAGCTTTTCTTCCTATATGGGTATATGAAGATGCTATAAAGAAGAAAACACATGGAAAATTAAGAATCAGATAGAAAAGTAATGAGAGATGTCTGCCCCTGACTAATAAGCTGGAAAGCCAAGCAGGGGCAGCTTTCCAGAGGAATGCTACTGTGAACAGCTTTTGAGGTTTGGATTACACAGTATAGTGAACACTCAATTTATTCCATAACAAATCAAAGCAAAACATTCACAGTAAATCAAAGTATAGGATTCACAACAACTCATCATAGAAAATGGCCACACAGTTTTCACCACAGTGGTCACAAAGTTTTCAACAAAGAACAATCATTCAGTAACTCAATCATTCAATCATCCTTAAGGAGATTTGCCTATTCAAGGAAGACAAAGTACAATAGTCAAAGTTCTTCACTCATGGGCACACTAAATTAACTCAGTCAGTCACTTATTCAGTCATCAATCACTAAGTACAATCATTTAGTCAATTAATCATTTGATCATCCTTCATCATTCACTATTCAATCATCAGAAAATATACAGACCATCCACCCCCTAAGTCACTACTACATTTACAGTTTCTCAGTCAGTGCACAGTATCCAAGTAAAATCTTCTTTCAGCTTAACTCAGGGTGGTTCCTCAGATTCCCTAGATCCCCTTTCATGGTCCCAGATCCTACCTGAATTCACCAGGTTCAAAGGCAGACAGCTCCCAAGTCCTTGTCAATCTCTCTCCATGGTTCCTGCTTCACATTGGAGCTCACAGTGTCCAGTCCACCTCAAATCCTTCACAGTCTCTGTTCCGGGGAAGACAAAGCTTAACAAAGCCACAAACAGACAAAATCATAGATCCTTCACAGTCTCTGGTCCCAAGAAGTAATGGCCCAACAAAGGCACAAACAAGTTCATGCAAAGTACCGGCATCACAGTCATGCTTCCTAAGTTTTTTGGCACTTCCAGCTGGCCTTCAGTTCTGATTGGCTCTCAGAAATCCTTAGCATCCCTGGCTGGCCATTAGACTTTGAAGAAGTTCCAGGTGGTTCCCAGAATCAAAAATCACTTCATCCAGGTTCTCCAAACAAAAACCATTCTCTCCAGTCAGGGGATCATTTCCTCTTCAGCCTCCCTGACTCCTCTTCAGTTTCCCCTGCTGGAGGCAGCAATTTCTGCCTCCATGGAGCTTACTCCAAGAAGATCTGTCTCTCCCTCTATAAATCACTTCACCCTAGTTCCCTAAATCAAACTCATTCTCTACAGCCTGCATCCTTCCTCTTCAGCCTCCTTGGCAGCAGCTGTTTCTGCCTCCACAGAGGTTATTCTAAGAAGATCTGACTCTTCCAGCCAGGGTCTTTACTTACATACACACAGCATTAGCTTCCTATTTCAGCCAACCCCTTCCTGTTACAGCAGCAACAGGAGACAGGAGTTCATACCTTCTGTTTCTTTAACAGAGGCTTAATCTGAACTAGGTGCTAAGTACCTTTTCGTTTAGTAATACAAAAGGAGGAATCTCATTCCAATTACAATCTCATTCCTATTACATAAGCTAAGAAATTAATAACAATAATAGTAATAATACTAGTTTACATTTATAAAGTACTTCCTATGTGCTGGACAATTGTAGATGGTATAATCAGCTGCATTTTACAGGTGAGGAAACTGAGTCCAGAAGAGTTTATGTAACTTGTCCAGGGATCAATAATTTATAAGTGACCAAAGCTGTATTTGAACTCTGATCTTCCTGACTCCAGGGTCAGCACTCCATCCACTGCATCACCTAGCTTCCCAACAAAGGAAACTATTTGAATCCATTTAAGACAATGGTCTTATTATTACATTCCAAACTTTAGAAGATAAAAATTAAAACTTACATGATGATATACAGAGATTAAAGGAAAAACAGATGTTGATGATTTGTACCATGAATACAGGCAAATCACTTACTCAGTGCTGCAATAACTCCAAGCTGGAAGAGTTCTCAGGGGTCATCTGGTCCAACCTCTACTAAGATTATGTTAGCTGTCAATCAGCTCTAGCAGAGAAAGCTTCCACACTGGGAATCACCCACACTAATGGAATCTCACATCCAAACCAAAAATTTAAACATAATTAAAATCAAGAACACCACCAAAATATACCCAATAATGATGAAAATACCAGTGGTCAATTTGGAAGACTCTTTTTGGTTAATTTTCTTTCTACAATTCCTCAACTTTAATCCCCAGAATTTACTTTCCCTGTGCCTGAATATAACTTTTCCTACTTAACAGATCAGTGAGGAAAATAATAATGAACTGGGAGGCTCTTGCTGGGCTCTTGAGATCTCCCTGCAATAATAACCATTTCCTGGTCCCCTGGGATAAAACTCCCTTTTCAAGATGGTGGTAAAGTTTCCAGGCACTTAGGCAAGTCCAAATAGGTTTTAACTAATTTAGAGAAAGTCATAATCCATTTATTTATTTATGTAACTATGATTATGGAGACAGGGGAAATGGCAGATGATATTTAAGATATAAACCCAAAATTTGATGGGAATAAAATGCTGCCTTCATTAAGATGACACACACTTATCTTGTGCCAAACATGAGGACGTGGGCAAATTCTGGGATGTTCAAACAGATCCTTCTTCATCTCTGTCCCACCTCGGTACACACATCCAATGATGAGATCAAGGTTTGATGACAATTCAGAGTTTTCTGTGGTTCATTTGCCCTGTACGGTTTCAGGAATTAAAAAATGTTTATGATCTCTAGCACCATTCCTATTTATGAGGTTTTTATAAATAATAGTTAAATAAAATATATATTAAATATATGTCATAAACTATTGACAGTATGGAGATACTTGCAAGTTAGAATGTGAGGTAACTACCTTTACCCTTATTCATTTTTACTAGTCATTATGTATCATTCATAATAATTATGCTGTCATATTTTAGAGATATGTACAAAAATGATTTCCTCATTGTTAAGTACTATTGAATCTTCAGTCTCAATGCTGCTTGTCATTCTTTTATTAAAGGCTCATATTACTAACACAAGTATTTTCTCTTTCCATTTTAATGAGATTAAACTTTACATGTATAAGAGTCTATGCAGGAAGCACATAATGCCATGTCCCTGGGGAACAGATCTCACACCATAGGCAAATTTTCCCTCCTCTATCTTTTCAGGGTAATTTGCTTAGAGGAGATTGCTTGTACTTCCCCTCTGCAAAGAAAGAACAATTACTTTCCTTTCTTTCCATCCTTTCTTTTCGAGGGTGTACAGGTGAAAAGTGACTCTTTGGTGGAGCAGGGGGGGAAGATGTAGAGGGAAAAACTGTGTTGTGTGAGGCTCCAAGCACAGAAATCCAGCACACATCCACACTTGCAAATCTCTTTTCTTTACTACATTGAATTCAACAAACATAAACTGTCCACTCTGTCATAAGGCACTATGCTGTAGGCTGACTGATTTAAAAACGGGGCAAATGAAATAGTTCTTGCTCTCAACAAGCTTTCATTCTACAGAGGGAGGGTAAGCAATAAGGTCACAGATAAATGATCACAAATATATATGAATTAATTTGAAAGGAGCACTTACCCATGGGAAGAAAGGGCCTGATCTATGGAGTTGTATTGGAAAATAATGTTTGTGGGAAAAAGAGGAAGGAGGACTCAGTAGATAATGAAATGTTATAAAATATGGTGCGGTGTTTAAAAAATGTATTTCCTTTACCCAGGAAATATTATCAAGTAAAGTTATACCCATGGGTCACAAACAGTCCTAAAACAGTATAATTTCCCAGGAGACAAATGACAGGTTTTGACATGTTCAGTCTCTGCTTAAGTGTTGTGTAAATTATGTGACAATAGCAGATGGTACCTCTCTTTCTAGACACGGTTGGAAAAAATTGAACTTGCTTAGTCAAATCCCTGGAGCCTTTTCTTAGAGCAGTCCTCTATAAGGAGAAACAATTATTTTTACTTTGGCCTGATACTGTGTCCTACTGAGGGAATACATGTACAGTAATGATGAACCTGTGAAGGATGAAATGAATGAAGCCGCTATTTTTGTGTATTCACTACTGGAGAATTTTGGCTTGGTGAAACTTGAGCTTTGTTTTTAATTATACAGTGCCTTCCATTTGTTTAAGTTGACCTTCCATCCAGATGCTCTGGTGGAGGATGGTACCTGAGTCATTTGGCAAATACACAGGAGAGCAATAGCTGAATAGGAACTATGAATATCTTATTTGGATGCTTGTATTATAAGATTATTCCCAGTTTGACAATATTTATCATTTTTCCATTAACTCAAATAACAATTTTATGTACATTATTCATAGTTAAATGTCCTTGCCAAAGGCCCCAAAGCAATATTACCTTCAACTGATGTTTTGTTTCTTTTTTATTTGTGCGGACAAAAACTTGGCATTTTAGAAAGCATCATAAAGGCATTTTGCTTCAATTTTAATTTTGAATGTTTCTACCTGCCAAAATAACTAAAGTATTCCCATAGAAATCAGCCCTTTCTAGAAGCCACAAGGGTCAAGACTAGTCCAATTATCCTGGGCTCAAAAAAGTAATAAAGAATGCTGTAAAGAAATTCATTTGACGTTTCTAGAAGAAAAGAAATTGTGTCTATATCCAATTAGAAAAGATCTCATCATCACTCAACAGTTCTCAGCACTTCAGGTCCTCAACTCTAAAATTCTCCTCTCTGACCAAAATCTTCTGTTTTCTCAAGCCTCCCTGGTAGATCTTCTCTTTGACATCATCATGGGTCTTTGGCCATTCCTCCTCTTCTAGTTATTCACATCTCCTGGCTTCACCTTCCTACTTCAGAGATGTGAGCAGAAGCTTCTCCATTTCAAAGGTCTCTCTCTACCACCCCTGACTAATCTTCCTCCCTAATCTGCTGTTCTTGACCAGCTAAACTCTCAATCCTCAGAAACACTAACCAGCTACCCTTTGGGTTCTTATTCCTAAAAAGTAGATAAAAGATGTTAAATATATGGTTGGGCTACGATGTACCCACATCTCTCCCAAACTCTGCCCAAACCAGATTAAGATGTGATTAGGAAATAGAATGTAGTTTTCAAAGTCAGTCTATGGCCAGAAGGGATCCCTTTGTATGAGTTAATAGTTCCCATTTCTATTTGACCCCTCTGAAAAGGAGCACTACTAGAAAAGCTTGCAACATACACTCAACATACCTAGGCATGCGCACGTGCGTACACACATACACACGTTATTCAGTCATTTTTAGTAATGTACAACTCTTCATGACCCCATATGTTTTTTTTTGTGGATGTTTGTTTGTTTGTTGGCAAAAACATTGGAGTGGTTTGCTATTCCCTTCTTCAGTTCGTTTTATAGATGAGAAAACTGAGACAAATAGGTTAAGTGACTTGCCCAGGGTAACAGAACTAGTAAAAGTCTGAGGCCAGATTTGAACTTAAGAAGTTGAGTTTTGCTGACTCTAGACCAGGAATTGTAACCACTTTCCCATGTGCACAAGTACATACACTGAGTATACTAGAAATGCATATCTGATTTAAACCATGCACTGTTTTGGATTTTTGTGGTTTGTTGGGTTTTTTCTTTGTTTGTGGGTCGAAGATACGTTCCTGAAATATATTCTTTCCTCGTCAAGGTTTTTCAGGATCAAACAAATACTTGCAAAATGTTTGCAAAACTTAAAATACTATTAAATAAAAAAAATAAAAATAAATTTAAAGAAAAAAAACATTTAAAAATATTATATAAATGTTAGCAATTAGCATTACCATTTTTCTCTTACTTTAAGGCCATGAGGGCTTTTCTGATCTCCTCTCTCCTCCTCAGATAAAAATGGCCTAACCTTTCCTAGGACACCAGTATGAATTCCTCCCATGTCCTCTTTAGTCCCTAACTCACATTATGCTGACCTCTTTACATGTTGGTTCCTGCCTCCACCATCCTAAGGATACACATTATTTGAGAACAGGGCTTCTGATATTTTTTACTCTTACATTTTTGTTTCCTAACATAGTGTTGGGTTTAATTGAACTGAACTGGCCTCTCACAAAAGCACCCTTCTTTTGCACCTGATCTGTTATTCCTTCCTCTCCTGGTTCGTTCTGAGTCTTTGGATGTTGACACCATGCTGCAGCTGCCTTCTCATTCTGGAAACTGTCTTATTGCTTACATCCTTCTCATTCTGGATTATCTATCCATTCCCAAGGCCTTCTAATTCTGAAACATCCCTTCCCCGTTGTGATTCTCTTCTCCTACTGGAGAGTTCCTTCCAAAAACATCTTTTTGTGGCTTTGCCACCAGCAACTGAAGGGCTACCTTCTCTCCTCTTCATCTACCCCCTCCCAGCTTTTCAATTGCCTTCTAATATGTTTTCTGTGGTATCTTTCTCCATTAGAATGGAGGCTTCTTGAGGCTAAGAACTGGCTTTCTTTTTTGTGTGGATGTATGCCCTGCACTTAACACAATTCCTGGCACATAGTGACTATTTCATATTTTCTCCCCACTGTTAGCTAACATTTACTGAACTGCTAAGAATCTCTGCACTAGCATATGCCAGAGTCAAGACTTAAACCGAGGTCTCCTTGAGTTGGCAGGCAGCTTTTCTCTACTGTGCTCTCCTAGAACTTTCTATAGTTTATACTTCAATAAATATGCTCATAAAGCTAAGTGCTGTGCAAGTGAAGGGCTTGTAAGTCAAGTCAACAAACAATTATTAAGCATGTACTTTATGCCAAGTACAGAGCGATGCACTGGGAATACAGATGTAAGCAGGAAACAAAACAAAACACAATCTCTGCCCTCAAGGAGTTTCCATTTCATGAGAAAAGTAAACACATAAAAAAGATCCTAAGATCTGGGTGGTGGTAAACATAGAGAGTCAGAAGCAAGATTGGAAAGGAATGAAGGAAAGCTGTCACTCCTCAAAGAGGAGGTTCCAGAGGAACTTGCCACTGGGAGAAGGGGACCATCAGGGCAGAATGATTTTCCTCCAGGGTGAGACAACCAGTCATTCAAAAAAACTTCTAAGGGTCTGTGTGTGTGTATGTCTGAATAGATCGCTTTGTTGAGTGCTGGGGAGATACAAAGTTAAATTAAGTTTATGTACTCAAGGAATAGATGATTGAATGGGGATTGAAGCCCTTCTATAGGAGTTCCTTGACCTCTTCTTCACATCTCAGAATATCTCTATGTTTTCTGTAATTCCTTCCTCTGACCCTCATTCTTCTGGTATCAAAGGATGAGACGGTTTCTCATGTCAATACTCAGCCCTCTCCCTAGATAGATGTGTTCTATCATCTTTCCTCACCCATTTCCTCTAGGATGAAGGTCCATCAATAATGCAATTACTAACATCTTCAACATAACCTGAGAATATTCATACATACACACACACACACACACACACACACACACACCTTCCCAAATTGTCACCCCTGTCACCTACATAGCATCTGATGCCCCTTCCAACTCTAATGGATGGTCCTATATTTTGTCAATAGCTCATCTTGGTAATGAGCATTCTTGGATCTTAGGAGCAATAGTTCTAGAGAAGGACATTGCTACTACCTGGAGATGGTCAGGGAAGTTGAAGCTAGCGAATCAATCAGACGTTGAAGGAAGAGAAGAATTCTAGGAAGTAGAAGGCAGAAACGAATGTGTTCCTGGAATCCAGAGGAAAGGTAAAATGTTAGGTACAAAAACAGAAAGAAAGATAACATGGCTGGATGTCTTATTTTCAACCCAGTTTCCACAGTCCTTATCTGTGAAAATATAGCCTGGAAACTCTGTGCCCTACCCTCGACCTCCTTAGCAGCCATGACTGAGGATGACCCAGAAAAGAAAGTTGGCACCACCAAAGAGTTTGGGACTATCAAAAGTTTCAATATCAAAAACGAATGTGGTTTTATCACTAGAAATAATATATTAAAAGATACATTCCTGTCTTATTGGCCACTGTTTCCTGACCACAGTTGCCTTTCCATCTACCAAGCAGCCAAAACCTCCGGTAAGGCTTGTTTCCTCTCATAGACTCTGAACTCCTTCAAGGCAGAAACCATTTTGCCCCTCCGTTTATACCCTCACTACTTAGCACAATGCCTGGCTCGTAGTAAGCTTTTAATATTTTTTAATGAATTCACTCATTTTTTCATTACAACCCTTCTCTCCCTTTAAGGCCTAGGTCATTTTGCATAAAGCCTTCTCTAATTTGTCCAGTTAAAACAATGTTTTCCTTCAGTATTCCATGTTTTTCTGTCTGACCACACTTACACATTTATTCTTCTACCCTGCATTGAAGTTTTCTTTAATGAAAATACACTGTCCTCTTGTTATAAAACTCTTTGACAGCAGTTTTGTGTGTGTGTGTGTTTGTGCATGTTTGTGTGTGTGTGTGTGTGTGTGTTTTCTAGCTTTGTATCTCAAATGCTCAGCATGGTGCCTTATAAATGATATGTGATTAATGAATGCTATTTTAATTGAAGTAGACAGCTCCCTTTATTTCCTGCTCAGACAAGTTTGGACCATACATACTGGTAGAAGTGAATTATAAACAACAGAAAGTAATGATTGATATTTACATGAGATTCAAAATTTATATGGCATTTTGCATAATGATTGCATTTGAGCTTTACTATAATCCTCTGATGTAAACAGTCTAGACAATATTCATCCCCATTTTACAGATGAGGACAAAAATGAGACGGCACATTTAAGTGGTGACAGAGCTAGCCAGTACCAGGGGAAGAATTTAAACTCAGATCTACTTGATATCAAGTCCACTCCTCTATCCATGACACCAAGCTGAGCCAGAGCCAGCAGAAAGAGAAAAGAAGAAAACATTTCTCTGGGAAGCCTAACCCAGATGAAATACGGTGACATTCTGTCTGCCTTTTATATTGCATTTTGGGTCAATTTCCATGGAAATTTGTGTTGGTGAAAGATTTTTGAATGTATCACCAAAGGCAATGCTTGTATTATCTTAGCCCAGTGATTTGAAGAGAAATTATATGCTCTGAAGATAGCTAGGAGGGAAATGGTAAAATGTGGAGAGGGCCAACATAAATTTTGTGGAACCAAATAGAATTTTTGCAACTAATGGCTTTTGAAGAACTATTTGCAGGTCTGCTTTATAATACTTTCCAAAGCCAAATAATCTATCTTCCTTTCTATCTGCCTACCTACCTACATACCTATCTCTATTGCTTTGCATACATGTCCTGCCTCTTGGTTGATCAGTGTTCTAGAATAGAAGCCAGCTCTCACTAGCCCCCTAATCCCTCTACAATGCTAAGTGAAGTCACTTAAGGACCAGGCTCTTTGTTATCTCCACCCGACTAGGAAGAGAGAAGCAAAGGAAAGATGGAATATGTAGAACGACCGTCATGGGACTAATATGCTCAGATGATTCTTAAAATCCCTTCTAGCCCTTGGAGTCTATGAATCTCCTTCTTCCTGCCAAGTTGTCATAGAGCTTAAAGCCTAAGGGAACTAGAGGCAGATGTCAGGAGGGCTCAAGAAATATAAAGGAATTGTCTAGCCTCAGGTCCCTGACTGTCTCAAGGGTGATACACACTCAATAAAACATGTGGCAGTGAACTGAGAAGAAATAGGGTCTATGTGCGTTTGCATGTGTGTGTATACATATACATAGAGGCACATTATATCTAATGTACATATTATATACATATGCACATAATACATATTATATATAATTATATGTGTGACTGTGTTATATGTGGTTATACATGCTATGGCTCTG
Organism: Pseudocheirus occidentalis; assembly: GCA_028646575.1. Classification (NCBI taxonomy): domain Eukaryota; kingdom Metazoa; phylum Chordata; class Mammalia; order Diprotodontia; family Pseudocheiridae; genus Pseudocheirus; species Pseudocheirus occidentalis. Next base: position 3,475 of record JAQQSW010005702.1, on the reverse strand, counting down.
ATTAGCATGCGAGCTGCTTGTGAACAAGGGCTACCTGTCTTTTCTGTTTGGATCCTGGAGCTCAGCACAGTGCTTTTTGTACATAGTAACTATTTAAGTAGGTTGGTGGTACAGTGGAAAGGGAGTACCAGGCTTGAGGCCAGACACTTACTATGTGACCTAGGCAAGCCACTTAATCCTGTTTGCCTCAGTTTACTCATCTGACAAATGAACTCGGGAAGGAAATGGCAAATCATTTCAGTATGTTTGCCAAGAAAACCCCAAATAGGGTCATTTAGAGTCAGACACAGTGGAAATGATTGAACAACAAATTATGTTTTAATTTATTTTATTCATTCATTTGCGTTGTAAGGGAGTCTATGGTATAATGAAAGAGTACTAATTTTAGAATCAGAAACCCTGAGTTTGAATCCCAACTATCCCCTTTGCTACTACCTCTGTGATCTTGATCCTGTCTTTTCTGGACTCAGTTTCCTCATCTATAAAATTAGGAGGGTTTGACTTGGTAATTTCTTTAGGGGAGCTGGGCTCTAACCAACCTTCCAGTCTAGGAAGAACAGGACATACACAGGAAGGTAGGTATAGATAATAAGTTATTTCACTTTAAGGATATGTCTTAGCCTTGGCTCCTTATATGATGTGTGAAAAAGTTTTCTATGATTTAATAGTTCATAGTCAATAAATATTTATTAATTACTTGCTATGTGCCAGGTACTGAGCTAAGGCCTGGGGACACAAAGAAATGCATGTGATAGTCCTCACCCTCCAGGAATTTACATTCTAAAGGGAAACATTAACACATGGTAAGGGTAAGGGTATTGTAAAAAGTAAGAGTTTCAGAGCTGATTTCACCTTGAAGTTTCTGGAGATCATGAAGTACAGGAAAGTACTAAGTGACAAATAAAGATGGATCCTCTGGCTGGCCTCATTAAGTGGTGGTGGATGTGAGAGGAGCTCTCTCCAACGTTCCCCCAGCCCACTCCAATCAGAGGAACAAAACAGGGTTGAAGTAAGGAGGTCTGAGTATCTGGATGGGAAATGATGAGGTGAATTCTCTGGGTAAATCAGAATTGTTCTGGCCAAAATTGGTCTCACCCTAATGGCCCTTAAAATATAGGAGAAGAACCATTTGAGAGTCACAAAAGCTGGAAAGAATGAAAGGTAAATTGCACCACATCTTCCAGGAAGGAGGGACACATTCAGTCCACTTTAAATACCTTTTCAACTGTTCTCTGTGCCTGAAACTTACTTATCTTGCTGCTATTCTCCATTGCCTACCTCAGACCCAGTACATGAAGGCTTGTATTAGGCCCCTACTTGCTGAGTTCCATGCTCCTGAATGATGAAACCTGATTATGTCTAGACTCAGAGTAGCCATAACCACCATTCCCCATGCTACACACTAGCCATCTCCTGGTTAAGAGCACCTCAGGACCTCCTCCCTGGACCACCCTTCTTTTCTCTTCTTGCTCTGGAAATAATTAAACCATCAGTCATTAATGGTAAGAGTACATCAATCAATCCCCCTATGACTCTGCTAACCATTCCTAATACTTCTGAGACCTAAATGCCTCTCCTTGCTGACCATTCACCTGCATATATGATCTTCCTCTGTTTGTATGTAGGTTCCTTGAGGTCAGGGCCTGTTTTATTGATTGTGTTTGAATCCCTAGAACAAAGCTCAGTGCTTGACTCATAAAGCTCAATGAGAGCCTTTTCTCTCTTTATTCATTATTATCCCTAAGACTTTGTAGTTACCTAAAGAGGTGACTGAGAAATTGAAAAGAATGATCAAGGCAGGAATAGAAGACTGGGAAAATATGTCCACCTTCCAAAGCCTTCTCTCTCTCCTCCTTAAGGAGAGACTTTTATTTTTCCCCTTAGCCCTCTTAAAGCAGGAGAAACAAAAGAAGAATCTCTCTCTCTCTGTCTCTCTCTGTCTCTCTGTCTCTCTTTCTCCCCCTCACTACCCTTCCACCATCATTTCCTTCCCTCCTCCCCCCCTAACAACTCTAGCTTGCTTCTGCCTTTCACTGTAGGTACACCGAGTAGTTATTGACTTTACCAGTATGGAGAGTCTGATGTGAGTATGTGTTTGCTTTTATATGCATATAAATTCATTTAATACATATGTGCAAATAGCAATATAACTGTAGATATACTGATAATGCTTTCACACATATTTTATGTGATATATTTACATATATTATGTACATACTATATACATAGATCACTAAGTATGATATGGTCAATAATCAAGAAGCTAAAACTTAACCAAAAGATAGTTTTAATATTTAAAATTATTAATTTTAGCCTTCAGCTTATATCTCCAGTAAAGGTAACTAATATTGACAGCTCCAATTTGGACAGAGAACTTGGCCTTTTAGTTAAGAAATCATATAAGAAAAGCAATTCCACCCTTGGAAGAAAGCACAAAGTTTCTTGAATGAATAACTCACTTAAGTCTTAGAAGAGAGACAGACTTTCCAATCTCTCAAACAGAAAGTATACGTTTCTGGACTCAAACCACTTAGCCACAGACTCCCAGACAGTGAATGGAATGCAAAGGCATCATTAAGTAAAAAATTGTATCAGTGTTTAGTGCACCAAGCCCTCAGAAACATTTGATTTTAAGCATGCTTCTCTTTATGAAAGTTGGAGCTGGCTCTAATTCAAAAGGAGGAGAATAGACAGGAACCCTTAAGTCTAGGAGGTAGTTCATTGTCTTTGCTAGGAAATTACAGAGTGCCCAGAAATGGCTAAATCCAGCAATATCATGGCTCATCACCAAGCATAATATCAATGGTCCAAAATGAGGGGGATGTAGTAGGGCTTATAATTAGCTGACGATTAGGATTTCTTCTTGTGGCAGCTAGCAGCTATTTTATACTCGGGATTTAGAGATAATTTATTTCTGGTCTTCTTAACTCCTATATGTTTATATACTTTTTTTTTCTCTCATGGACCTTTGTTTTGGCATTCTAGTGAATCCTATATATCCCGTCTCAGAATTATGCTTAAAAATTCGTGACACGGATAAGATTGCAAAGGAAATCAATGATACTGCAATACAGCCATCATTTTTTTAAATAAAAGGTCCCAGAACTCAGATGAACAACCTCTGATTTAGTTCAACCTCTCATTTAGCAGATGTGGAAAGTGAGACTTCAACGTGGGGGAGGTGTCACTGGCCAATATGAGTCATCAAAGTAGTAAGGAGCAAAGTTTTGTTTTGAAACCATGTCTTCTGATGACAAAATCCTCTGTATCATCATGTAATATCCTAAAACAATTAGTTTTATTATTTATTTATTAAAATAAAACATTACATTAGAGTGGAGCAAGTAGAAGCTAATGACTTTATGAGAAACCAAGATACTATTAAATAGTTACAAAGAAATGAAAAAATAGAAAGCAATGTGAAATATCTGCTTGAAAAAACCACTGACCTGGAAAATAGATCCAGGAGAGACAA
>JAQQSW010005701.1:0-14123 GCA_028646575.1 Pseudocheirus occidentalis | reverse complement strand
CTTCCTTCCTTCCTTCCTTCCTTCCTTCCTTCCTTCCTTCCTTCCTTTCTTCCCTTCTTCCTTTCTTCCTTTCTTCCCCAGATGATTTCTTGGCTTTGAATGTTATGTTGATATTTCGGCTCTGCTCACCCTGGGAGTGGAGAGGAACTGTCGCATGCTTCAGTCTTTTTCATGGTATTATTTTCAGAGATAGTTGTGGGGCACTGAACATTTTCTGTTGCAGTCTAGGAAAAGGTATTCCCACTGCTTTCCTGGTCTATGCTTTGGTCTTTACCTCGCTCTACTGTTAGTTTTCTTTGTCCTCTTAGCCCTGGAACCATGACCAAGTCCCTGTTCTCCTGCAACAACAGGTTTTAGTGTTCCTCTGTTCCTTGGAACTGGGACCAGGGTCCCTGTTTTCTTGTTTAGCAAGCATTTCTTGTTACCAATTATAAGTGCTCTTCATCACCCTAGAACTGAGACCGAGAATTTTGTATGGGCAATAGAGTTGCCAAACTGTGTCAGTTGCACAGAGTGCCAGCAAAGAATCTCTTATAATCTTTTTCTGACCAGTTGTCCAACCCCTTACTGTCTCTGGGCTAAGAGATGCTAAAGCTTATATTGCTGCTACACAGCTACCTCCAAGGCCTAGAGTATGTGCTGTTGCTATTCTCCGGACTGACCCCCATCCTGGTGTCTCTTGCTGATAAATGTCTCTTGCTGATCTCCTGAGTTGTCTTAGGCTTTTTATTTGCTCTACCACTCCAAAATTTGATTTGAGGAGTTATTTTAAAAGTTGTTTGGAAGAGAATGTTGATATAGTTCAGTGTGGTAGATGTCTCTAAACCACCATCTTGGCTCCCTATAATGAGACATATATGTGAGACAAGCTTTGCTGAGATTACCCCGTATACCATTGTATCCTCTATTGAGAGACACAGGGACAAAGAAAGGCATAATTAACCTTGAGAAGCAAACATAAGGTTCACAGATATAGAGCTTGAAGGGACTTCAGAAGGCTCGTTTTACAGGTGAGGAAACCAAACACCAGTTTGTTAATTAATTTTTCCAAGGTCTCACAGGAAGTAAGCATCAAAGGTGGTATTTGAACTCAGGAACTTTGACTCTAGAGCCAGTGCTCTTAATACTGTAACACATTACATAGAAGTTGCCACCTAAGCATTTTCAAGTAGGAATGATTTCAAGTGTAGCCTTGGTGATGGCTATCATTGGAAGATCAGATCAGATCACATAGCTAGATAGATATCTAGCTAGCTAGCTAGCATTTATCAAGACTTACTCTATGCTAGGCACTATGTTAAGTGCTGAAAAGCAAATACAAGTAAACAAAAGTCAATCTGTACTTTAAATTATTTTATATTCTAATGGAAGAAAACAAGTCATAAAAGGGATCTCACAATAAAGGAGTATAGGAAAATGTACCTGAGTAGAGGCAAGATGGGAAAGTCTGAAGAATTTGGCGTGGAGTCAAGAGAGAGAACTTGAGACCTTCCTTAAAAGCTGGTTGCAGTCAGGAATTCACCAATTCGAGGAGAGTGTACAAAGGGGAGGACTTTATAGGGTGAGAAGGTTGCTGGAACAAAGGTAGAAAAATCAAAAGATTCAAGTGTAGAATTAAGGTAGATGTACTCATCCACCGTGCTTCTGATGCAATAAAGTGCTGGACTTGGAGTTAGAATTATTCAAGTTCAAATCTTGTCTGAAATACTCACTAACCATGTGATCCTCTAGGTCATGCCAATAAAGGTTAAAACCTTTATTCTCTGAACTTTAGTTTCTTCTTCTGTAAAATGAAAAGGTTAGATTAGAGGCTTCCAAGTTTCCTTCCAGCTTTAAATCTCTCACCCTATGACTTTGGGCTACTTTTGTGGCCCAGAATCTCACAAAAATTCTCAAGGGCTTACAATCTTTTGGTCAACAGAGTACCCATACAGATAAAATCCAAGCTTCCTGAAGCATTAAGGAATGCATGAATGTTATGTTGTTTTATGCCCGTACTGAGATGTGGTCCTTCCTGAAAATTTTCAGAATGTCGACTCAGAGGCATCAGGGCATCTTCCCAGAAGACATGGGGATGCATGCTTATAGATGCTGAACTCTGCATGGAGAGAGAACCAAGAGGAATTTTCTCATGTTTGTCCTTTCCAAGAGTGCTTTTTTCCTAGGGTTTACAAACAGTGACTGATTAGGGCTCACGACACCCTTGGGAAGTAGGTAACAGATTAATAGGGAGCCATTTAGGACAGGAAGTGAAGCAGCTAATATATCCAATTGGAGCTGTAAGGGGAATTTAATTAGATGGAATGTAATTGCCCATTTTGGAACATTGCCAAGAAGCCAGAACCAAACCCTGGTTCTGACTTCTGATCTTGCCACATTTAATGTTGGTTTCCCTTGCTTAGATGGCTCAGGGAGGAAGATCCTCAAATGGATAAAGGCAGAGGGTAGATCCTTGGTAGAGAACAAATATGTAATTTGGGTCTTGCTCAGGCATTGCTTAGAATAATTCTGTCCAGGGCCAGCCAAGTCATTAGTGCTGATATTCTAATGTAACCCTTGTAACACTGAATGACTTTGTTGCATCTCAGAGTCGGAAGAGATCTCATCCAACACCTTACCCAATATATGTATCTTAGCACCCTGAAGATTGCTAACCTGTCTTTAAGTTTATAACCAGCAATATGGGAGAGTGAGAAGAGTTTTAGGTTTAGATTCAGGAGGACATGGGTTAAAGTTTGTCTTCTAACTCTTACTATTTGACCCTGAGCAAGTCTCAACTTCTTTGGAGGGCATGCTGGTAAACATTCAGCAACCAACTCTCTGAAAAAAAAGTGTATACACTAGACAGTTTTAAGGTAAACGTGATTATTTATATTGTCTATATTACTTTATTAAGTCTAGAAATTAACATAAAAGAAACAAAGCCTTGAATTCTGGCATGTTAATGCTCAAACTAACCCATTTCTTACCCTAGCAACTGGGTCTTAAATTGGTTCAATCTGACTCCTGCATGCCCTTGTTCAGTTTCCTCCTAAGTAAAGAGGGGATAGTATAGTTCTTATCTTATAGGACTGGATGTGAAGTTCAAATTAAGCATTGCACATCAAAATAGATAGGTAGATAAGCATGATCATTACCTCATACACCAGTTCATTGCATTTTTTGAGAATTCTTTCTTATATTTAGTTGAAATCTATCTGCTTGTAACTTTCACTCATTGATCCTAGTTTTATCCTCTAGAGGACACAAAATAATTCTAGGCTCTTTCTTACCTGACAGTCATATAAATATTTGACAACATGGATTGAGCCTCCCCTATTCCCTGAGCCACCCCATGCCTTTCTTCTACAGACTCAACATCCCCTGTTCCCTCCTCACGTGACTTAGACTGACCTTATCATCCTGACTTGCCTTCCTCTGGACATGTGCCAGTTTGGCAATATTTCACTTAAACTATAACATCTAGCACTGAACACAATACTCCCAGAGTAATATAACTGGCACAAAACACAGTGGAATCATCACCTCTTATGATCTGAACCCTGGAAGCTATTTATCCCCACTATGAACACCATAGACTGTAGTTCTTAACGTTTCCCTTTCACAGGGGAACTATGTCTTTCACACTGTGCCTTGCATTAGAGCATTGGACAGTATAGAATGAAACATGGATAGACCATAATTCAAATAAAAATTAAAAAAATACCTCTATATACCCACTACCAATACTCTTTACTGGGAGTTTTGACAATCTCACTCCTCCATTGTGCCTTTCAGAAAGCACTTGACATACTTCATCCTTCAACATTATCTCCCTTGTCCCCCATGCTAGAACACTTTATACCATTGTCCCTGACCTTAGTCACCTCAGATCCCAGAAACATCAGCCTGTGTATATGAATGATGTTTTAAAATTGGGAAAATTCAAGCTATATCCTTTAAAACTAATCTTTCACAGATATTGTATCACTTATCTGTGTATGGGTTTTCTCCAATGGAATATAAGCTCCTTGAGGGCAGATGTTAGTTTATTTTTTCCCCTTGTATCCTCAGTGGCTAGAATAATGCCTGACACATGGTAGACATTTAACACATGTCTGATTAAGTCATTAATGTGAGTCAGCAAGTTTTCCCTCTCCCTCCAACCAAATAATGTGATTTCAGGTTGCATAAATAACTCAGATGCCTGTGTTCACAAAGTGTTTTCTTAATGACAATTCTATGAAGTGAAGGTATTATTTCCATTTTGTAGAAGAAATTGAGACTCAGAAAGTTTTAAGTCACTTGCTTATTGTTATGCCACTAGCAACCACTGTAGTCAGGGCTTAGAGCTGGGTCCCCTAATTCCAGGTCCGGTTCTCCTTCCATAAGGTAGAAAGACAGACAGATTGATAGATAGATAAAATAGGTAGACAGACAGAGAAAGAGATGGATGAGTTGATGGATAGATAGATAATAGAACATTATTTATATATAATATATATAGTTGGATAGATGGATGGATGGTTGGATAGATAGCTGGACAGATAGATGGATAGATAGACAGAGAGAGATAGATGGATAGATAGATAGACAGACAGATAGATAGACAGATAGACAGACAGGCAGTCAGACAGACAGACAGACAGACAGACAGATAGATAGATAGATAGATAGATAGATAGATAGATAGATAGATAATAGAGAATCACTAGATGCTTGGACTCAGTGCTAAGAATTGGCAAATAAAGAAAGGCAAAAACATTGTACTCATCCTTAGAGAATATGTAGTCTAAAGGGAAAAAATACAGAAATAAGTGGGTGTAGCCAGATAAAAACAGAGTAGGCAGAAGGTAATAAGTCGGGGAAGACAGTGGCAGCCAGGTGCAAAGACGGCTAACTGAGTACAGCCTCTTATAGAACTCTGAAAGGAAATCATAGAATCTAGGAGTCCTTGGGTGGTGATGGCTATCTTGTCCAACCTCCTCATTTTCTAGCCAGAGAGATTTTTTCAAGGTCACATGGCAAGTGGCAGACCTGGGATTTAAGGTGATTCCAAGACCAGCCCTCTAGCTTTAGTGCCCTTTCCCTGAACCACACTGGTCGTGTTTTGCAAGCCTTAAAGCACTACAGAAGTAGTGTCCTTATTTTTATTATTTGTCCTTTTCACACACCCATCTTACTCACCATACCACTTCTACTCCATCACTAGACTCTATGTTCATTAGGCAGAGAACACAACACATTTTTTTTTTTTTGGTTTCTCTTAGTTCCTAGAGCAAGGCTCTGATTGACAGACATATTTCTCCAATCTACTAAAAACTTCCACTTTCTGTGCACACATTGTTCAAAGGAAAAATCAGTTGTGATATAAACATAATAACAGATACTAAATGCACACACACGTATACATGTGTACACATGCATATGCACATATATGTATGTGCATGTTTACACATGCCAGTGCATATACACATGTGTTTTTGTGTACACACGCACAATATAGATACAGCTATACACATGCATATACAGATATACACACATATACACATGTGTGTACATGCACACCTATATATAGATACACATATATATATACACACAAATACATTCATATATACATACGTGTGTATTGTTATGTGTGTATGTATGCACATTTATATATATGTATGTGTAAGTATATACATACATACACACACACACATACACATACTCATATGACTTATTCTGTACCGGGCACTGTGCCAAGCATATAACAAATACTGTCTCACTTGGTCTTCACACTCGCAATAACTCTGCAAGATGGACGCTACTATACTTTTTATTTTACAGTTCAGCACCCCGAGGCAGAGGTTCAGCGACTGTCCTAACGTCACAGAGTTGTGAAGTGTCCAAGGCTGGACCCGACCTTAGATCTTGCTGACTCCCAGCCGGTTCTGTAGCCACTGCACTGCTTCGCTGCGTACTAAATCTCTGTTAGAGAAGTTCTGCTTCTCTCCACCCAAAAAGCTAACACCTTAATTCAGACCCTCATCGATCATCCTCTAGACTATTGCAACAGCTTCCTAGTTGATCTTCCAGTATCTAGTCTCTGCCCATTCTAACCCATCTTCCATACAAATGCCAAAAGTATTTCCTGAAGTATTACTTTAACCAAGTTATCCCCACTCTCACCCCCTAAACTACAATGTATTATCATTGTCTTCTGTTTACCATTTAAAGTTCTTCACAGTAATGATATCTAACAATGACAATCGAAGCTGGCAGCGACCTCAGTGGTGATCTAGTCTACCCTTCTCATTTTAAACACGAGAAAGCCCAGGGCATTTAAGTGAGTTGCCTGCAGTCACACATTCAGCATGAGTAGAGCTAATTTGGCCTCAGGTCACACAATTTCAGATTGGCTGCTCTGTATCTCTTGTGTCACAGTGCCTCTTTTGTCTACTGCTTTTTTCTAATGCTGGGGGGAAGAGTCAATTGATCAGGACCTCCGATTTTCTACTTCCTGTCTGGTGTCTTGTGAGTGCCAGATGAAAGCAAACTTGGTGGAAAAGAATTAAGACTTCCCCATTGCCTAGATTGGCAGGAAGACACAGAAAGCACAGGTTATCCATTTTGTCTGGTCATGGGATTAAAAAATACCCCATTGTCCTCTAGGAGGGGTGGTAATATGCTATTTGGCAAGATGCTCTCAATTGGCCCTCAGAGAGAACTTGCTTGTTAGGGGAGTAGCTAAAACCATGAATCTGGCCCTAAACTTTGCATGTTCAGAAACTCAATCCTATCCACTTATCCAAGGGTAATTAGGCTCCAAGGGCATGAGTGTGCACTAACAAAACTTAACCAAGCCTGATTGACAAAGCAGATTGCCAATTTATTCACTTAATGCTCAGAAAGAAAGATGCCAAGTGGACTTCTGGGGGCTGGTCAGCATATTCCCTTCCCAGGCAGGAAAACCATTGGGATAATCAATGGAAAGGCAGAAGGAAATGTATGAGTGGGGATGTATAAGACAGATTGTAAGGTCTTAAGGAAGCAATGGAACGAACAACACTCCTGGTGTCAAAGGAGCTGGATTCCAATCCTTGTTCTTTTGTTTGTGGAGAAGTAATTGTACCCATCATTTGTTTCCTTTGGGAAACCGTGGGCAAATCGCTGAACTAAATATCAGCCAGTTAGAGCATTTATAAAGCATCTACTGTATGCCATACACTGCTCTAATTACTGAGGAAACAAAGACAAAAGACAATACTAGCTCTTGAGGAATCCTTAATCTAATGGGGGAGGCAACTTTCAAATACACACACACACACCTTGTATACAAAGTAAATTGGAAATAAGTGGGGGGAAGACATTTAACGGAGTTGGATTAAGGTTTCCTGTTGAAGGGTTTTTGTACAAATTTGTACAAATCCTTCTTGTTAAAGGATTTTGTTGAGACTTGGGGGGAAGCCAGAGGAGCTGGGAGGCAGAGATGAGGAAGGGAGGGCAGTCCAGGCATGGAGGCAGCCAGTGCAAATGCCCAGAGATAATAGATGGCATGTCTCATCCAAGGAGACTGGTGTGACCTGGTCAAAGAGCACAGGAAAGGGGTAGTGTTACAAACACTGGGAAGAATGCATGGGGGCACGCTGGTTGTGAAGGACTTGGAAGGCCAAATAGAGGAATGAAGGAAACAAGGATTTTTTAAGTGCCTACTATGTGCTAAACTTTTTACAACTATTATCTCATTTGATCCTTATAACAACCCCAGGAGGCAGGAACTGAGGCAATAGGCAGACAGAGGTTAAATGCCTTGTTTAGGGTCACACAGATAATAAGTGTTTGAGGCTGGATTTGAACTCACCTTGTTTGAACTCATCCCTCAAGGGTAGGAATGGGAGTCTAATTGTTATGCCACCCAATGGACTCAAATATAAATTATTTTATATTTGATCCTGTGAATGATAAGGCAGTTGGATTTTTATGGATTTTAATAGCTTCATTTAAAAGAGGGTATTGGGGAACAGCTAGGTAGAGCAGTGAATAGAGTATCAGCCCTGTAATCAGGAGGGCTTGAGTTCAAATTCGGCCTCAGACACTTAACACAAAACTAGCTGTGTGGGGAAGTCACTTAACCCCAATTGACTTACCTTCTCCCCTCCAAAAAAAAGAGGGTTTCAGGGCAGCTAGGTGACCCTATGCATAGAGCATTAGTACTGTAGTCTAGAGGGCCTGAGTTCAGACACTTACACTTGACACTTACTAGCTGTGTGACCCTGGGTAAGTCACTTAACCCCCAATTGCCTCAAAAAAGAGGGTGTCACTGGCTTACTTCCAGTTCACTTTGCCGAGAACTGTGTCTCCCACCTCCATGCCTTTGTACAGTCTCCCCATACCTTGAATACTCTTCCCTCACCTGTCTAATAGGATCTTTAGTTTCCTTCAAAACACAGTTCTTTCACCACCTCCTACAAGAAGTCTCTTCTGATCTCCCCAGTTGGAAGTATTCCCCCCACCCAATTTCTTAAAAATTTTGTATGGCCTCATGTATAGGGAGCAAGTCTTAGACCTGCAGAACCTTGAATCAAGTCTCCTGTATGACTCAGTGTTATTTGCCAATCTACTTGAGGGAAGGGATTTTTTTGGCCTTTCTTTGTCTCTCTAGCACTGAGTGCCTGACACAGCATAAGCACTTAATAAATGCCCACTGGCTGATGGTCACACTGGCGGGTTGACCATGGCTGAGTCACTTTATTCTATATTCTAAGCAATTATCTAATATTCTAGTCACATCTGCCTTAGCAGAGGGGCCTTTTTCACCTGGAAGTTCCCAAGGCTAGTGGAAGTGCTGGGCCATTCTCTATCCCTTTTATTTCACTTTCACTTGTCTGTTTACATGTAGCATGCATCAAATAGAACATTGCCCAGTAAGGGGAGGGATTATTTTATTTTGCGTCTAGAACCCCAATATGTGATCCTGGACCTGACAGCAGAGAAAAGGCTCAACTGATGCTTGATAAACTGAATTGAATTGAATTGAACTTTGGACTCCATTTTGCTTTTGAGCTCTCTGAGGCAGCTAGGTGGTGCACCAGAGGAGCACTGGGCCTGGAATCAAGAAGATCTGATTTCAATCTTGACCTCAGACTTTCATTAGACGCTGGGCAAATAATTTAACTGCTGTTTGCTTCAGCTTCCTTGTCTGGGAAATGAAGATTATAAGAACACTTACTTCACAGGGCTTTTGTAGGAATCCAAAGATCCGTACTTTATAAAGAGCCTGGCATGCAGTAGGTGCTTTATAAATGCTGATTCCTTCTTTACTATTCTAATTACAAAATGATCACTCCCAGGTCAGCCCCACCCTTCCAGATCATACTCCAATTAATGTGACATTTGGAAAGAAAACATATGAAGAGTTGTATGGGAGTCTAAATGATTTCAAGAGCATTGAATCTGGAGTTAAGAAGACTTTAGTTCAAATATGGCCTTTCTACCTGTGTGGTTCTAAACAAATCACTTTACCTCTGACTCTTCCCTCATTTGAAAAGTGGAGATTACAAGAGCAGCTACTTTCCAGCACTGTTGTGAGGACACATTAGATGACTGTAAAGCACTTCAGAAGTCTTAAGACACTATATAGCTCTCTAAATTATTAATTATTATTTTTGGAGGGGAGAAGACAGGGCTGTTGAGGTTAAGTGACTTGCCCAAGGTCACACAGCTAGTTTCATTTTAAGTGTCAGGTTCTCCTGCCTCCACAGCTGGTGCTCTATTCACTGCACCACCTAGCTGCCTCTATTATTATTATTATTATTATTATTATTATTATTATTAATAAGAAATCAGAGAGAACTAAATATCATTGTACTAGCTTTGTGGTTACACAACCCTAGGAAGAGGGCCATAATATTAGCTTACCTGTCCAAAATGTTTTAAGGTTTACGAAATAACTCTCCTTGCAAAAATACTTGGCAGTGCATTATTATTCTCTCAGAGCAGCAGGTGGCTTGAGGACTGGCCTTGGAATGAGGAAGATGTCAGTACAAATTCTGCCTCAGACACTGACCTAGCTGTGTGTCCTTCATCCGCACTATTCTACAGATAAGAAAATATAGCAGAAAGAGGTTCATTGTCTTACTAGTCTGCACATGGCAGAGCAGAGTCAAGCCCAGACCTTCTACCCCAAAATGGAATGATCTTTTCATTTCTCAAATACTAGTCATTGCCCCTTTCCCTATAGTCAAAGCCTTATCTGGGGCCAGGGAGTAATTTGGAGTCTTAAGGAGGATGGCATACAAACTTCTGTTTAACATTTTTTTGTTAATTTGTTAAAATAAAAACTCCTTTTTATTTTTAAAAAAGTTAGCAGTAGTCCTTTTTACAAAACAATCAACGCAAATAATTTTAGTTGATATTTTGGTCCAATAAAATTAAGAATTTATTACAGTTTTAGGACAAAATAGAAACAAATCCGAAATGTACAACAAAGTAACATACACAACTATGTACTTATTAATAAAATGTTTTCTTGTTTTTGCATTTATCACTTAAAAACAATAGCCTAATAATGATTGAATTATTGTATAGGCTTGTTTTTTGCTTCAAGGTTTCTGAGAACATGATGTTATTAATGAAAATGCTGCTTGTAATTTTTCTCCTTATTTTTCTGAGCAGTAATTGAGATTGACATCTTTATAATAGCCACAGAAGAAAACCCCATTTAAGGAAGCACAATTTTGGGAAAAGCAGAAAAAAAGCTGTATTGATCCTCTGAATAAACCTAATAACTTTTTATTCACTGAGCTGACTTTTTCCAGTGGTGAATTCCCTCTGGAACCTCCCTTTGTGGAATGACCTCAGACCATCTATCCTTCATTCCTCTCCAGGGCCATTCCCCCAACTTCACCACCATCCTCCCTTGAAGTTACCCCCCCTTTCCCCCTTAAACCTCCTACTGACTATTATATGTTGTATTCCCTCACTAGGATATAAGATCCTTGATGGCAAAGACCCTTTTCCCCTTCTACTTATATGTGTATTCCCAGGGCTTGGCACTTGGTAAGAATTTAATAGATGCTTCCTGACTAGCTGTTTTGTTTATTGTGGAATAGTATCATTTGTGCCTGACTCTTTGTGACCTCATTTGGAATTTCCTTGGCAAAGATACTTAGAGTGGTTTGTCATTTCCTTCTCCAGCTCATTTTTACAAATGAGGAAACCGAGGCAAACAGTATTAAGTGACTTGCCCAGGGTCACACAGCTAGTAAGTGTCTGAGGAAAGATCTGAACTCAGGAAGATGAGTATTCCAGATTCTGGGTTCAGCACTCTCTCCACTGAACCACATAACTGCCCGGGCTGACTTGAGCTAAAACATACGATGATTTTCCATTCCAACATTTGTTTCAAGATATCACCTCTGGACAAATTTATGAGTTGTTCTTGTTTTCTTGTTCAGATAGAAGAAATGAAACCCAGGGAAGCTGAATGATTTACCTGAGGTCACTCCACAAAGTAATAGAGGTGTGATTTAAACTCATGTATCCTAACTCCAAATCCATATTCATTATGCCTTGTTGCCAGGGGCTTAACTTTTCTGTTTCATTGTATGTGTGACCTCGACCAAGTCATTTCCTCTTCCCTGGGTCTCAGTTTCCTCATCCCTAAAAGCAAAGTGTATATGAAATTACTTCTAAGATTGCTGACATCTCTAACTTCTGTGTGGGCATTGTTTGTGGGAAACTTCATATTCATGGCCTGGACATTCCATATGAGACTTCAATAATTGAGCAGCTAATAAAGACTTGGTGATTTCTTTACTTGCCAGTGCTATGTTTGGGAGTGTGGGGAGTAGGGGGACTGGCTGCAAGAGAGAATAGGGAAGGTCATCACCCAACTGCTCAAAACTGGAAGATGATGAAAGCTCCTTATCCCTAACTACTCCACCTTTCCTAGTCTGACACCCTAAATTTTGCATTTAGAGTGTTATTCTTTGTGGTCTTACAAACTTTTCTGCATTTTAGAATCTACTCTTAAAATGTTAACTACTACAAACTATTGTTGTTCAGTCCTTTCCAACTCTTTGCGACTCCATTTGGGGATTACTTGGTAAATAGACTGGAATGATTTGCCATTTCCTTCTCCAGCTTATTTTACAGAGGAGGAAACTGAAGCAAATAGGGTTAAGTGACTTGCCCAGGGTCACGCAGTTGATAACTATCTGAGGTCAGATTTGAACTCAGGTGTGCCTAAGTCCAGGTCCAGTGCACAACTTCATTCCTCTACCAAACAATATATGGAGTAAATAAACTCTCCCATAAGGAGTGAGATTTTAGCTCAGTCAATATAGAGTCCCAGATCTCCCACAAGAGGACATTTCTTGAAGTTTCTAATTAGGCAAGCTGTATGTAGGAAAATGATTAAGGTGCTGTTTCCTCAACATGGTGGCTTCTTCCCAGAAGTCTTTATTTCATTCCAAATGCCTCTCCCTGAATAGAGTCTAGAACCATGTGCATCCTCTCCCAAATCTGGAAACCAGAAACTAAAGCCTCCTTTCCTAAAGCCTCACCAACTCTTTCCATCCCACAGGTACAGAGCTTTCAGTATTCATTCTCTCTGCTAATAAGTAGAGTTGTACTCAAATGCCCATTCTTGACCCCTGGGTTATAATCACAATAATGATAACTTTGAGAACTTTATTGGTCAATAAAGCACTCTATGCACAGCTACCTGGATTATCAATAGGGATTCTTTATGGGTTATTTTATCAATTATGTAGTGCTTAGACAGCTAGAGATAGCTAGCCTTAGAGCCAGGATTTCTGAGCAAAGTCTTTCCGGACTCCACATCCAATGCTTTCTCCATTAGTAAGATCACATGGAGGACAAGACATAGCCAAAGGGAACAAGTCTGAATGGAAAGGATTACCAAGAAAAGTAAAGTCTAGTTCATTATAATTAGTTTATGGATTGAAGATTAATTTAGTAAAATTAGTTTCCCTTCAGCTAGGAAGATCTAGGTTTGAACCTTCTCTGACACATAGTAGTTGCTTGGCTTTGAGAAAGCAAGTAACTTTATTTCTCAGCAACCTTGGCAACTCTGTAAGTCTAGGAGTTGGAGAGAAAGCATCCAACTCCATTGGTAGAGGGAAGTACCATGCCATGGATTACTACATCCCAGTAGACCGTCAGGTCTAGTCCGTAGCCCTACTTAACTGTATTTACATCCATTATCTCATCTGATTCTCCAAATTAGTATATGAGGTAGTGATATGAGTATGATTATTCCCATTTGTAGCTGAGAAAAGTAAGGCTTAGAAAAATGAAATTATTTATCTGAAGCCACACAACTAGTAAGAGTAGTTAGCGACTCCAACCTACTCTCTCAGATTGAGGTCCATTGTGTTTTCTGTTAACACACTGTGCCTTTAAAGGAGTCCAGTATATGAGTGAATAAATGGAGAATCTGTGGTTTTATCAGCCAAGGACCTCTCAGGGCAGAAAGTTCATTCACCAAAGCAGATAGCTACAGTTTATGATGTAATAGATAAGTTCTAGGAAGTTTCCTGACACTGGTTGAGACTGAGCAGTGTGCCCATGGTCACACAGCTAGTATGTCACACACAGAAGTGAGACGTCAACCCAGATTCTCCTGACTGAGGCCAGAGCTCTCTTTATGAATCTACACTGCTACCTCTATGCCCTGTTAATAATATTGTTAGCAATAACACTGCTGACCAGGGCAGGAGTGTGGTTTGTGACTGCCATGATTGAGGCCAAAGTTTTCTGACCCTCCTCTCCATTTAGATAGTGCCCTGGGGGGCTCACAGCTCCACTAGCTACCTGGTATTCCATTTCAGGGAAGGCTGCGAAAGATAATACTATTTCAAGAAAATCTGATTTAGAATCAAGGAGTAGGAAGAATTGATTTAATGGAGAAATTAGACCCCCTTCTTATCAAATGTAATAATATTCATAAAATGCTTAACACAGTGCCTTGAAAAATAGTAGGTGCTTAATAAATACTTGTTGCTTTCCTTCCTTCCTTTGTTCCTTCCTTTTTCCTTCCTTCATTCCTTCCCTACTTCCTTCCTTCCTTCCTCCCTCGCTCCCTTCCTTCCTTCCTTCCTTCTTTCCTTCCTTCCTTCCTTCCTTCCTTCCTTCCT
>JAQQSW010005700.1:0-14124 GCA_028646575.1 Pseudocheirus occidentalis | reverse complement strand
TGAGACTTTCCTTGTTCTGAAGATTGTATATAATATTGTGAACTGTTGAAACTGTGAATTGTACTGAATAAAGATTTGTAATGGAATAAACAGAGTGTTCACTAATACTGTGTAACCTGAATCTTAAAAGCTGTTTACAGTAGCATTCTCTCAGGAATCTACTGCTGATTGGCTTTACAGCCTCTGGATCCTCTGGGAGATGTTCTCAGTGGACACATCACATGGGCTTGGGAGCATATGTTCTCATTGCTGACTACTTTGTGCTTATTACATGGAATTGGTGAGAAGAGTGACAGTGAGCATACCTCTTATTATTTTAAAATACAATACAAACTCTTAGGGAAGTATGGAGTCAGATGCCATGGTCCTCATTTGTAAAACAGGGCAAAGGGACATGAAACACAGGTACCAAGACATTGACACAAATATGTTGGGTGTGGAGGTCAACCAGGTGACTACATAGTTAACAATGCAAACACAGACAATTTACAAGTAAGAGCGCATTTGTACTGTGGATTTTTTTGTTGTGGTAAGCTCAGTCAGTTTCATAGCCACCACATTTTTACGTTTTTTACATTGTTGTAGTTGTTAACACCACAGCACAACAAAGCAGTAAAATAAACCCACAGAATGAAGAAGGGATTATGGGTTTGTTTGTTTTTATTAGCAGTAAGTGTGATTTTGGAGGAACTCAGTTGGTATTGGACACTAGAAATGAACAACTGGGTCTCTGCAATACGGAAGACGTGTTTAAACCAGTTTTGTCCTCATTGCCAAAGTGCCTTGGTGAGACTGGTCCAACCCTTGTGGGAGCTATGTTGAGGTATGTGAGAAAGTGAGGAAATGTGAGGAGATTTGGCCCTACAAAGTCTGTAAAAGCCTGGTTCAGATGATCTGGGGTTTCCTTTTCTGGTTTTTTTTCATTATTGTGGCCCATGCAGGCTGCTCTACCTCCTGGTACCTCCAGGGAGTACAGTTACCTAGGAAAAAATCTGGTCTGTCTTTTTCATTGGGGTTATCCAGGAAATCATTTGGTCTGTCTATTTCATTGAGGTCTTATGTGGCCCATGGTTGGATCCATATGGCTCAGGAAATAGAACAAAGAGTAATATCCCCTAGGGAAACTGAGTGATTGATGATGTATCCAACAGATTTCGTCTCAGAACCACATATCTGATCCATCACAACTCAATTCCCCATTAGAAAGGGAGATTGGCTAGTGGTGGGTATTTCTGTGATAGAAGTAACAACAGAGACCTTTCTTCACTCCGTGAAGACCATTTAATGAAAACCAAGAAATCCTAAGCTTAAAGAACCCAGTGTGACTTTCATCTACAATCACTGTGGCTGGCGGTTGACCACAATCTTGTTCCTAATAGACAGTGCAATCAATGTCAATCCTCTGACGCAAACCATTTTGTAAAGTAACACCAGGACACAAACCCATGTGAGATGAATCCTATACTGAGGTGTTAAGGGGCAGAGCTCCAAGTTCAAAAGAGCTTTTTAGAGTAGGGATTCTTAATCTGGAACCTGTAAACTTCTTTTTAGAAAAATCTTAAACCTAATTTCAATATAAAAAATATTCTAAATTGTATTTCAGTATAACAGCTAGCATTCATACAGAACCTACTATTTTGTGCTAACCACTTGACGAATACTATCTCATTGATCCTCACAGCACCCTGGGAGATTGGCAGTATTATGATCTTTGTTTTACAGTTGAGGAAACTGAGGCAAACAAAAGCTAAATGAGTTGCCTAACGTCACACATCTATTAAGTGTCTAAGGTGAGATTTAAACTTGAGTCTTCCTGACTCTAGGTCCAGGACTAGCTATCTCGCAATGACTGGTTTCCTTTGTAATTTGATGCATTTTATTTTATTCACTGAAAAATATTATTTTGGAGAAAGGGTCCACAGTCTTCACCAGAGTGGTGATGAGGGAAAG
This sequence comes from Pseudocheirus occidentalis, assembly GCA_028646575.1. NCBI lineage: Eukaryota > Metazoa > Chordata > Mammalia > Diprotodontia > Pseudocheiridae > Pseudocheirus > Pseudocheirus occidentalis. The sequence continues at coordinate 12,174 of JAQQSW010005700.1, read as the reverse complement.
GGAGCAAGTTCCCTGGGGAGCACAGAAGAAAAAAACAAAAACCAAAGACAAAACCCTTGAGCAGAGTGCATCTATCACCACCCTTCTGGAAGACTGGGATCCATCACACAAAATTGCTTAGGAACCCTCGTTTTAAATTTAGATTAAATTTACCCCCCAATATTCTCCAGAACTCAGTGCTGAGAAGGTTAAGTTCCACTTCTTCTGCAAGGCCTTCCTTTACTATCTCAGCCTACAATGACCTCCCAATTGAATGAATTTCTATTTGTTACAACATTGTTTGCTGGTTGTTTTGTGGATATTAGCTTTGACTTGTGATTAGTTTAGATTTGACTTTCACTTGAAGTCAGGAAGAACTGGGTTCAAATCCAGCCTCAGATACTTACTAGTTGTATGTCTCTGGAAAAGTCACTTAACCTCAGTTTCCTCTTCTGTAAATGGGAACCAAAATAATAGTGTCTAGCTCCAAGGGTTATTGTTAAGAATAAAATAAAATATTTATAAAATGTTTTGCAAACATTTTAGTGCTATATTAAATGCTATGAGGATGATGTCTTCTTAGATAAAACATTATTATTTTGTCTCCTCCCCTCTTTATACCTAGATTGCATGCTTCTTGAGGACAGGTCCTTTGCCTTACACTTCTGTATCATCCTTACAGAGTCAGATCAAAATCCAGAAAGCACTTTCTGAATCACTGACAGAAAGAACTTTCAGATTTGAACAGTCTTCCAAGCAGATCAATAATGGTTTCATCCAAGGAACTGTTCAAAGATAGAAATAGAATTAGAAGGCCCTAGAGCTCGGGCCTTTTCTGCTAGAAGGCTGAAGAGGCCTAGAGGGAGCTTCCTTCATTTCATGTTGGAAAAAGATGTTTAAATAGAAACTCTTTGAAATAATCATGTTCTATAAAAATAGTTATTTTCCTGAAAAGTTACTTGGATGTATTTTTTTTAAATTGTCTTTTAGCACTGATTTCAGATGTGGAGTCTAAAGTTAAATTTAGATGACAAATTCTTCAAAGACCAAAGATGATGTCAGTGAGTTACTCTTTTGGGCACAGGCATTATAGCACAGCATCCCAGGCAAATCGAAACCAAGTATCCATATATATTTGTTGATGCCTATGATGCCTGAGCAGGGTCCAAAGTCAAATGGCATATTTTGAGGCTGCATGTGCCCAGGATTATCAGAATAAGGTTTCAGTGCTCAGCAGTCAAAAAGAAGTCAGGTTGACCCAGGGAAAAAAAAAAATCACACTGAGAGAACGTAAAAAGTTTTATAATTAACCAAAGCACAGCTAGGAATCCTGGCACCTGAGGCAAATTCCATTGGTTGGGAAGGGGCATAAAAGTGTCTACCTGAGTTGCACATCCTATGAGGATGGGGAAAAGTCAGGAAAGCCCAGAAGAGTCTTTTCAGCCTTGGGCATAATTATGGGAAAAAAGAGGGTTTCTCTTTCTTTTTTCCCCAGACCTTTCCTGATAGAGAAGTAGCTGCTTCAGTCTTTCCCAGTGTCTGAAGTACCCCTCCCCTCATGTCAGAGACTAGGGGGTGGGGAACCTGAGCTTCAAAGTCACATGTGGCCCTCTAGGTCCTCAAGTGTGGCCCTCTAACTGAATCTGAGAAGGCCTCAAGTTCACAGGTTCCCCACCCCTGACTAGGGCAAAGTCTAGTCATCCCAACCTACTCACCAGCTCTAATCCAAAACCATGATTCCAAACACCAAGACTTTATTTTACTAATGACCACAACGTTAAAGAAATCACCCTTTAGCACTGGGAAGTGTAGCACCAGGCTGGTAAAAGTGGTTACTTAGTTTAATGAACCAGTCTTCTAGAAGGGTGGTGATGGATGTATTCTGCTTATATACAGTTAGGTTTTGTCTTTTGTTTTTGTTTTTTGGGGGGGAGGGGATGTTGGTTTTTGTTTGGTTTATTTTTTTCTCCTCAGTGCTCTCTAGGGTCCCACTTGTTCCCTTTCCACATCAACACTCTGGGCTTTGTATGTGAATTTATGTATAGGTTGTGGGCAAGAAACTTTTCTAGAGCTTGTTTATCAAATCACAGGAGCTTGTAGCAATAGAATTCAGAGGAGCACATGACTCCCAGATCAATCAGCTATAGATTGTGACACTGATGCTGTGAATATAAATGTTTATGGAAAGAAAAATTAAGATAAGACCAGTTACTTCTAAGTACTTGACATGTCAGTTTCACATCCCTGTGGGCACAAGATAAATATTCATTGAATGAATCAAAGAATGGGTGGAAAGCTGAAATAAGACAGTCAGAATTTCACGTTTCCAAAAGTATTATTCTTCACATTGACACTTACCAGAATGACAGTTTAATAGGACCAAGATCTTCTCTTTGTTCTCTAAAAGAAAATATGGGCAGCAAAAGTAGATGCTTTATCCCATGTTTCTCCTGAGTTTATTGCTAACCTAAACCTTTTATTAGGCAATGGAATTCTTCTGTCCCCAAGACTACTGATTCCTTGACTAATCTGGATTGATTCTAATCTCATATTCCCAAAAATGATTCTAAAATCTTGAAGATATAAATGGAAAAATCCTACATGGCACAGAGAGATGATTTAACCCTAGTTATTTGACCCTAGTAAATGTTGCCAAAGGATAAAATCTCAGATCCTCAATTGTGCTGGGGGTTTAATGATATGGTGACAGGCTTGTGAATCATTAAAAAGAGATCATTCAACTCAGTACATCAATTTCTCATTGGATAGAGAAAGGCTTTCAGTTACTCCTCACCTACCTTTACTGTGACTGCATTGGTCAGAGATGACCTAAAAAAAAGCCTCTATTGCCCTTTGGCAACCTCCAGAGCCATCTTGTTTTTAGAACCCCAGAGTCAAGGAGTGACAGAAACATATTTTTCCATTACTTGTGTCAATAGTTTGGGTTCTTTGTATTCTATCTAGTGAGTGAGTCTTTTTCCTCTGGGTTTTTCACCTTCAGATTTCAAATTGGCTTGAGCACATCTGGAGACTGACAAATATGTTTCTGAGGTTAAAATGATATGAAGTTCATTTGTTAAAGGGTTTGTATCTTTAAAATAAGTTGATAGGTAAAAAAAAGTTCATTTCAAAGAGTCAAAATGGATAATCTTATCTTAATTTCATCAATAATGAGAATAAACAAAATTATCTTATAAAAACTGTATTTACCAACATCTCAGCAATGTTTCCAGTTCCAAGGCAGATGCTCAAGATATGAATTCCATACTATGGAGCAACAATAGACAGACATCAAATTTTTCTTTATATTGGTAGCTAGGTGGTTGTATTGTCAATGTTTTTTTTTTTTTGCTTAATGGGAAGATCTTTCCCATTTGTTAGTAGACCCATATGACCTTTTTGAGTCGCATGGAAGCCTAAGTCACATGAGCCTGGGTCACAAGGGTTGTGATGCCCTCTGACTGTGAAGAAGTGTATATATACTCTGAGGTTAGCATTTTGCTTTGGGGATCACTCATGGGAAGAGTGATCACGTGATGGAACCAGATGAGACTCTGGGTACCTGTTAAGGAATCCCCATCACCCCTAGCTTTGAAAACCCAGAGGCTGATGCTTTTCTCTCTGGTAGCTATGTATGTAAGTAATGGTCAAACAGTAGGATCTGTCTGTTGATTTGTGATGTATTTATTATTTGGTCAAATGGTTAGAAGCCCTGTCTGTTGGTCTTTATGCTATTATTTCTGCTTGTAATTTCTGTTTGTATTTTCTCTTAAGTTCAGAGTGCTGCTGACTTTTTCCCCTGAACTAAGTGAATGATATAGATATTTGACTAAAGTAAGATGGTTGACCCCTTTTAAGTTGCTTTCCTTTAGAAAAGCAGATCAATGAACCTGTGCTAGCCGCCCTCCTTTGTGCTAGTGTTCTTGGTCTTATGCCCCCACAGCAGCTGCAAGTAGCATTGCTATTACAGTGGTACAGTAAATAGAGGGCTAGACTGGAAGTTGGATAGGCTCATCTTCCTGAGTTCAAATCTGGCCTCAGACACCTCCTATTTGTGTGCCTATGGGAGAGTCACTTAACCCTGTTTGCCTTAGTTTCCTCATCTAGAGAAGCTAGAGAAGAAAATGGTAAAAATACTTCAGTATCTTTGCCAAGAAAGTCCCAAATAGGGTCATAAAGTTGCACACAACTGAACAACATTTTTTTTATTCAGCTCAATTATTCATATCTCTGTAGTGTTATAGAGAGAAAGGGGTTTCTTTTTCTTTTTTTTTAAGCTGCAGAGAAAGAAAAGAATTTGAACCACCCAATACCATTGAACTGGAACACCCAGTCAGTGGTTAATGTACATTTGCAAAACCACACTGAGAGAGAACCTTTCACTCTATCTTTTTTCTGAACTCCCCAAAGATGTTGCTGTCAAATAAAAACATGAAGAACTCTACTGAGGATGGAACAATTTCTGAAAAAGAAGGTGGGATAGGAAAAGGGGCTATAAACACTCAGCTCCCTGGCCAGATCTAATTTCATCACTGAGGACCTGTTCCCTAAAACCAATTTCGTGCATAAACCATACCACTGATTCAGCTGTAGCATCAATTTTTTTTTCTCCCTAAGGAAATTTTACCAACCCTTTCTTAAAGAACTCTCTTCCCCGCAAAGAACAGCAGGACTCTGCTGGCTTCTCTGCAGGATCTAAAGCTTTTTTGGCTGGCTGCACTGTAGTGCTCTCTGTTCCCCATTAAATCAATTATCTTGGTAATCTTAATAATTAAGGTCAGGCTATGTGAGCTGTCAGAATTCAATGCAGCAAAAAATATTTAGGCATGTGGTTTCATTCGCAGTCACTCTGCAGACATCCAAAGCTCAGCTGTTGCAGGCCTGCTATCTTTGCCAACTGGGGTCCAAAGTTGAGGGCAGTTTAATCAATTAGCAACCCCAAAGCCTGAGTTCCTAATGGCCTACCCACATAAGTAACAGAAAAGTCATTGAACTAGAAGTCAGGAGGTTTGGGTTCTGGTCCTGGCTTTGTCATTAATTGGCTGTCACCTTGGGAAATCCAGTCAATATCTCTGAACATCCATTTCTTTACTTAGGGGATGAGAGGATTAGATTAAACAGTATCTAAGGTCCCTCCCTGGTCTATGACCACGCTTGGGATTTGTGTATGAACTGTGCTGAGGCTAACTTCACATTAGCAAGAACAAACACTGGATTAAGAGGAAGAAGACCTAACTTTATGAACTGTTTACAAGATGTATTGCCTATGTAACAGTTGCTTCATTTGTAAAATGGAAAGAAGAATAATGTTCAGAAAATACACTCTACGTCTCAAGGACTATTGTAAGAAAATTGCTTTTGTAAACCTTAAAGTGCTCTATAAATGAATGAAGAATAAGCATTTATCAAGTATTTACAATGTACCAAGTGGGCAGCTAGGTGGCGCATGCATAGAGCACTGAGCCTGATGTCAGGAAGACTTCATGAGTTCAAATCTGACCTCTGACACTTACTAGCTATGTGACCCTAGGCAAGTCACTCAACCCTGTTTGCCTCAGTTTCTTCATCTGTAAAATGAACTGCAGAAAGAAATGACAAACCGTTCCAGTATCTTAGCCAAGAAAAACCCAAATTGGGACCCAAAGTGTTGGACACATCTGAAATATCTGAACAACAGCAAATGTGCAAAGTGGTGTACCAAGCCTTGGGGACACAAGTTAACAAAAGCAAGCCAATTTCTTCCATGATGTACCTTATTTTCATAATAGAACATAGGAGTATTGCCCCTAGAGTCAGGAGGATTCAAAATCAGCCTCAGACACTTAATACTTACTAGCTGTGTGACCTTGGGCTAGTCACTTACCCCAATTGCCCTGCCTTTTCCCCTCCAAAAAGCAAAAAAAAAAATACAACATAGATATAGATATATACACATATGCATATATAGATATATAGATATGTGTGTATGTATAGGTAAAACATACCAGGTACTATTCTAAGACAACATAACACGTTGTGTTTGTCCTTCATTCTTAAAGAGGACCATGACATCAGGGAAATGATGACATGACTTGCAGTTGACTTGGATTTGAGTGAGGGAGGCTGTGCAAGGTCACCAGCCTAACATTCTCCTCCAGAGCCGTCTGGGTCCAGTGGCCAGATATTCATCAGGATGGCTGGAGATGTCCCAGGATGCAATGGGAGACTCTGGCCCTATTAGGCTAAGGCTTTTTCAGGTTCTCACTTTGAGTGAAGTAACACCCATTCAGTGAATAGGCTTCTTTAAGGAGTAAGTAGAGGGATGATCCCTTTAATTAAAAAAAAAAGAATCATACTGGGAGGGGAAGACCCTCAGGGTTACTGTGTTATATGATACATATAGGGAAGTGATAGAGAATGTTTTGGCCTCAGATATCACAGAGATGTTGAATGGAACTACAGGGCAATAGGACATGTGCCCTTACCAAGAATGCCAATGTTGATTTGATTGCTATTCCCAGAGTTAACTGAGGTAAACCCTAGGGGTTGGTTGTGGGAGGTGAGGAGAGTATACTGAAGGAAATGTATGCTTGAGACCCATGACATGAATGTGGGCGGAGAGTTATTGTGATTGTTTTCATTGTAGGAGGTTATTTTCTGAGTTATTTCTCCTTAGCCACAGACTTTCCATCTACTCCCTCCCCCCATTCCCCCAAAAGGAAATATCTAGATCCCTGGATATTTTCCTTAGGTCTCTTGCCTGAATCCTTGATTGTCTGAAGTTAGAGAGCTATGTCAACTTCCATGTTGTCTCATTTGTTAACTGCCTCCCCAAAGCAAAGTTCATGGCTCCCTGATCTACTTCCCCGGATCCAAAGGAACATTAGAGGTCACATCTAAGTTGAAATGATCTTTGATAGCCACAGGGGCAGGGACCATTACGAACAGACTGATAGACAAACAGGACAAAATTCTTGAATGTCAATTCAGTGGAATTTTCAGTTCCAATTCCACTAGCTTCATGCCTTTGTTTAACAATGACTTTATACAAAGGCTGACTGAGGAAAGATAATTGGATTTCTAACTCAGAATGTGCACAAAACTCTGTTAATGTTATAATGAGCACTTTGCTTCCATTATTTGTAGCTCCAAATCAATGAAAAATGCTGATTTCTGAAGAAACGTGTAGGTATTTTGAAAAGAAAAATACTCAAGTTAGTATCCCCTAATAAAAAAAAACCAGATACTGGATATGTGTTCACTGTGTTTGATTTAAACTTTATTCATAAACTGAAATTTAAAACAAGAACAACAAAAACATAGCAGAATTGTAACTGCTGAAGGGCAATTGGGGTTTTGTCCCAGGTGTTGATATGGAGGTGGTGCATACTTTCACCCAGAGTACAGATACTGTCATCCCCAAACCTTGCACCTTGTGGTCCCAAGATATTTCAGGGAGCAGAGGAGAATACAGCAGAGAAACGAAGTACTGAAGGGGAGGAGAGGAGAGAATTGTTGACAGAAAAGCACAATGATACATATAAAGGACCCTGAGGGAGAGTGACCTCACCTTTTCCCATGTTGAAGCACTACTTAGGACAGTACTGTGAGTTGAAGGGATCGCACTTGTCTCTGGGGAATGATGGTCCACTGGAAGATAGATTCCAGTTATTTATGAACTCAAATGTGTCTTGTGTCCTTTGCTGTGTACATAAACTGATCTGTTTTGAAATCTTATGAACTGAGTACTTATGAATTAGCCCTAAGGGGCATCAGGTTCCAGATTCATATTAGAATGAGACTCTCAGGGACAGCAGTACTAATTTTACCCTTACTAAGAAAGATACAGAAATCAAGCAAAGAATACAGAAATTAAAGGCACATGATATTAAGCTGAATTCAGAAGCAGTAGCAATCAGTGGATAGACTCCTTGTGCCTATGTCTGTTCCCCACAGTGAGGGTTATAACAGCACCTGAAAACAGTGGAGGTTAGTCATAACTGGCCAGAGAAGCAGTAAAACCTCTCCTTTAGGGTTACTTTTGTCTCTGTTTACTAGAATCTAGTAAATCTAAATATAAAAATCTAAAAAATCTTGTAACCGGGTATTTTTTAGCCTGAGGATTGTTCTAGCAATTGTCAAAATAAGGTCTAAGTGACTTCGGGTTTTCCCCCTCCCCTCTTTTACAGTTGCTTCCTTCCCCCTCCCCCTCAAACCCTGGACTTTACACCATTTCAGCCTTGTTTTCCTATTCCACCTAGTTAAATTCTTACTATTCGCACCATTCTAGATCAATATATGGTGATTTGGTCTTATTGAGAGTTGTAGGAGGGCCTGACAGAAGCCTCTCATGGTTTGGAAGGGGAGTTAGTGGCTCATTTGGAAAGTGCCAGATACTGACATTGTGAAGTTCCATTTGGGTAGGGCAATGAACCGGAGAAGTGAGAGGTCCTTAAAATGCACCTAGACCTTTTTCTGCTGGGGATGAACCTTTGTCAAAACGGTTATAGTCATGGTACTGATGGGGAGCTTGGGCGCCTGTGCTTGAACCACAGTTTGTAAAATCACATTTCTCTCTAGCCTCAAGCTAGAACCCCCAAACACCATCTCAGGCACTTTCTCCATAGCTCAAGAGCAGCATGCCCTAACACAATACTTATCTCTCTTCCTGTAACAGTGGTCAGCTGCATCTATAGAATTTAGTGGTTTAACCCAACCGTGTACTGGCTGAAGCAGCTTTGTACTGATATCTATCACATATATCTCAGACTCAGTCATGTGTATGCTCCTTTGCTCATTAAACATATTCTGGATCCCTTGTTAGCTTGGGACATATGTATACTCCCAACATCCATCTTGTCAAACAGGACATTGACTTGCTTTAAGCAAACTAGATAAATGAAAAGGCAAGTTGTTGTTTTTAAGATAAACTACAATGAGCAGGCAGAATTCAGATGATGAGCACTTCTCAGTCAGCTCTGACCCTTAGTTGACTTAATGATGTTTCAAGCTTAAAAACACACCTCCATGTAGCCCCCCCTTAGGCTTTTTCCCAATGAATTGTGGGCAATAGGCCTGTGCAGTTGATATTAAAAATGCATGTCCCTTTAAGCACTGACCCATTCCTTAAATCCTCCCTAATCCCACTGTTACTCACCAGCATAATCGGCACAGATTATACTATGGCTTATTGTATAAAAATATACCTATGACTCCTTTAAGATTGCAGGTTCCCTAAGACATCCTGCTTGTTGTATGGTATAACAATAAACTTTTACCAACTTGACTCAGAACACTTGAGCCTGAGAATTCATTCTAGACTGCCCTCCAGGGACTCTGGTCATTGGGGTCCCTGAAACACCTATATTTATCCCTCATCAGTACCTTTCTTTGGGGTGTAGGGAAGGGAAATAGACTGTGATTTCTTTAATGGTTTATTTCCCACTAAATTTCTGCTCCAATACTCCATCTTTACAAATTACTCTGGTTTCTCTGAAGCTATGCTAGCAGAGGATAATATCTGAAGTGTCCTACCAAGCTGGGATGGCTTCACTTACGGTCCAGTAATGGATTCTCTGCTCAAAGACAAAGTGGTGGGCTACAGGATGATGAATTTTCTGTTCACAGTCCCTCTTTATGGCCTTCTACCATGTCACAGTGGGTTTGTCATCTATATTGACAGAAAGAGTTTAGCAATGAAATCACAGATGCTCAAAAGTGAAATAAAAATAAAAGTCCGATTTCTGCCGGAAGCAGGGGCAATTCATTTTGACCTCACTCTCTATGATGGACATTCTTCTTGGAAAGTTGTGTGTAGACAGCATGGTAGTGTAGAGGAAAGAGCACTATACTTGGAGTCAGGATACTCCCTAGCTTGAATCCTACCTCCCTACTCAGCAAGTGGCTTCCCCTAAGCCTTTGTTTCCTTAGCAATACAACGAGACAATGAGATAATTAGGAAGTTGAAAGTTCCAATGGAAAGACTGTAGGATTTAAGCTCCAGAGGACCTACATTCAATTACTGAATCTGCAGTTTATTAGGCAAGGGAGAGGGAGACAAGAATTTGATAAGCACAATTGACACATATCTCATTCTCATAACTCCAAGAAGCAGGTATTATTATCCCCATTTTACAGTTGAGGAAGTTGAGGCAGAGAGAGGTTAAATCATTTGTTCAGAGTTGGTGACTAAGGTCACATTTGAACTCAGGTCTTCCTGACTTTAGGATCATCATTCTATCCACTGTGTCACCTGACTGCTTTTGCTTCTTACTAGCTAATAATCTTTGTAAAATGATTAAATCACCCTCTTTCTTTTTATCTTTCTTTATCTTTCTTAGTTTATCTTTCTTTCTTTTGAAGAAAAAGCATATTTTTTATTTATACTTAGAGTTTAGTTCTTTTCTCTGGTCATGGAGAACTTTTTCATCCTGAGTACTTTAGAATTGTCAAGAGTCATTGTATTGATAAGAGAATGTCTTTCTTTTTAAAAGATTATTTGTGTATTTATTTTTGGTTTTTGACATTCACTTTCATAAGATTTTGAGTTCTACTTTTTACCCCTTCCTTCCTCTCTCCTATCCCCAAGAGGGCATGCAATCTGATATAAAGTATACATATACAGTTATGTTACACATATTCCCCCATTAGTCATGTTGTGAAAGAAGAATCAGAGGGAAAAAACATGAAAAAAAAGGAGAGAAAATAATATGCTTCAATCTGCATTCAGACTCCATAGTTATTTTTCTGGATGTGGATAGCATTTTCCGTCATGAATCTTGGAATTGTCTTAGATTATTGCATTGCTAAGAAGAGCTAAGTCTACCAAAGTTGGTCATTATATAATGTTGTTACAACTGTACAGTGTTCTCCTTGTTCTGCTCATTTCACTCAGTATCAGTTCATGTAAGTCTTTCCAGGTTTTTCTGAAGTCTGCTTGCTCATCATCTGAATTCTGCCTGCTCATTGTAGTTTATCTTAAAAACAACAACTTGCCTTTTCATTTATCTAGTTTGCTTAAAGCAAGTCATTAAAAAAAAATTATTCTAGTACCCAAGAGCTCCTGGCAACCCTTCTCAGTCCTGTGGTACTGACAGGCTTCTTCCTATGTATGAAGACTCAAGATCTAGCATTGGTTGAAGTTAGATGCAGCAGGAAAAGCAAAGAAGCAAACTCTTGAGGTATTAGGAGACAATGATTTATTTCTTTTGGGGGCCAATTAAGTTGCTGCTTGTATTGATCAATTTTAAATTCTCCCAGATATTGCCACTTAGGAAACTTGTTTCATACTCTGTCACCTGCAAACACAAAGCTGGTTATTAAAACTGTAGATCCTGGGTGTTTGAGTAGGTCATGATCTTAGAAATCAGTCCAACTTCTCTACATTATAGTCAAAGAGAATGATGGTTAACAGATGTCCTGAATATATGGTTAGCAAGAGTCAACAGAAGGAAATTTGGAACCTAGGTCTTTTGAATCACAGAATCAGGGAAATGCCAGAGCAGGAACAGAAAGGATCTAGTCTAACTTCTTCATTTTTACTCTTAGGGAAACTGAGACATAGAGAATGGAAAATGCTCTGAGTCATTCAGTTGGTAAGTGGCAGAGCCAGGACTCCAAGCCATATCTTTTGACTCTAGGTCTAGTGTTTTCCATGCCAAGGGACAAGACACAACAGGACACAACACTACCATTTGTAAACATATGAAAGAACAAAGCAATCCCTGATTTACTTGGCAAATCCACCATAGCCTACACCATCCTCTTTGATACTTCAGAAAAGGAAGTACACGATACTTGTAATATATTATTAAGTGAGTAAACATGGCAGAAGTCTGCACTTAAGCAAAAGACCTTTCAACAAGAATCTGTGATCCAAATCTTGCACTTATGTGTGGGTGCTCTGCACAGGGGAATATGGATTTCTTTTTTTTTTAATTTTAATTTATTTTCTTGGCTACATTATTCATTTCCACAAGGTTTTGAGTTATAAATTTTCTCCCCTTCCTTCCCCTACCCCCCAGCCCAAAACATTGATCCCACCGTAAAGCCCCTCCCACAATCTGTTCCCCTTTATGTCCTCCTCCAATGCCCCTCTAGCTTTCTAGTAGGGCAGGGAGGGTCTCCCTGCCCCCGTCCGTGTATGTATTATTTCCCAGTTGCATTTGATTGTATAGCTTTAAATTCTAGATTCTTGCAATTCCTCCCCTGTCACCC